>PVKU01008760.1:0-69887 GCA_004027475.1 Anoura caudifer | reverse complement strand
ATCAAAAGCAGGTTATTTTTCCCAAAATGTTACTTTATGCCAAGTAAAACAAAGGTCAGGATTTGCAATAACTTGTGTCCTACAGAAACTGAAATGCATACCAGGCAAACCTTATACTTCTGCACTAGTGATTGGAACAAATGGAAATGATTTAAACATTGAAATAAACTCCTTTAAAGAAACCTAAATCACAAAGTCCAATTTTGTCAGAATTTAACCAATTTGGTTTCTTGGTAACAATAGGAGTTTAACTCTTCACTGGGGAAAACACGACTGAGCTATTTCTACAATGCATACTCAAACTGCTAAGATCAATAAACTGTAATTCTCCCTCCGCAATCTTCCTCTGATCGGCATCTCTTCCGCTGCGCATAAAAGACACTGAACAAAACGGAACATTTTGTTACAAGACTTGATCAACCTGTACGAGGACTCCTGCAAGAATGCGCTAAAATCAGCGTATTGAAGTCTCCAGCCATTTTAAATTACTCCCATCAAAAAAAAAAAAAAAAAAAAAAAGGGAAAGGGGGAGGAGAGAGGTAGTCATTTTGAAAAAATTCTCTCGGTGGAAAAGAAAAAACACACCCAGATCCGCATGCTGGCACGAAATAAGAGCCTTACGAATGGTTTTAATTGAGAGTTTTAACTCGTTAGATTTCAGGTCCAGCTATTATTCCAGAGAAGAATGAGGCGCGCTTAAACTGAAACACAGCAAAATGAGAATTTTTAAATTACAGCTCCGACACCATTAATTCTGTGCAGAAAGCAGGTATTTAAAACGCATGAAACCACATATGTATCTTCTAAAAGATCTGGCAGCAGGAGCGCCAAGTGTTTCACAGAGATCCCGTTGAGGGCGCCCCGAAAGGAGGGCTTCACGGGGGCGCTGTGAAATCCCGTTCCGTTAAACGCAACATACGGAGAGAGTTCACGAGGATTCGTGTCAGAAATAGAGGAAGTACATTCAGGAGGAAAAAAATGTCCAAATTCGCCGAAATCTAAACTGCGGCCCCCTTTGTCACCTGCGGGCCCCGCGGGGACAGTCCCCGGTCTCCGCACCCGTCCGACCGGAACAAAGCCGCCCTGCGGGCCCCGCGGGGCTTTCCGAGCCAGAACGCCGCTCCCGCCGGGAACACGCGCGTCCCCGCGGGGCGGAAGGGCGCAGACCCCCCCCCCCACTGACCCCCGAGCCGCCGGGCCACTCGGGGACCAGCCCACGCCCCCTTCCGCGCCGCCGGCCGCAGGACCCACACCCGCCGCCTCCCCGCCGCCAGGTGTGCGCGGGCCCCGGCCCGCCCCCGCCGGCCCGCGGTCGGGCTCCCCGGTGGCCGCCAGCCCGAGGGCCAGAGCACCCTCGGCCGCCCGGACCCGGCGACGCGGCCTCTCCACAGCCAACCGCCACGGCAACGGCCTCCCGCCCGCCCGCCGGCCCGCAGCCCACCTGTTGGTCGCATTCGGGACACGACTTGGTGGCCATCTTCACTTTCTTGGCTCGACTCGCGGACATGCTCCCCAACCGCCACGGCCGCGACTGCGGCGGCCGCTCGGGCTCCTCCCCTCCAGCTCCTCAGCGGCCCGGCCTCCGCCGCCCGGTCCCGCCGCCCAGACTGAGGCGCTGCCCGGTGCGCGCGCGCGCGCCGCGTGCGCGAGGCCGCGCGGAGCCTGCGTGAGAGGGGGCGTGGCGCGGCGTGGCGTGCGCCGGCTCCGTGGGGCGTCAGACCGCGCTCCCACCCACCCCACGCCGGCCGCAGAGCGCGTCCGTATTCTCACGAGAGCGGCGGGGCCGACCCCCCGGCGAGACAATGGCCACGCCTTCTCTCTGTTCGGAGGCCTGCGTGAGGGCGTGGCTCAAGGCAGGGACGAAGGTCGGTGCCGACCAATGAGAACACAGAATGAGGATAGCTGCGGGACACGCCTCCCCCGGGAGGAGGGAGAACGGGAGTGAGAGAGGGGGCGGAAGGTAAAGCGCCCAGCACCTGTGCCGGCGTTTAGTTAGCTTCAGTAACTGTTAGCAAGTCTGATCATTGAGCACGTGTAGACATCTGATGAGTCTACTATGTATCAGGCCCTGGAGTCGGTGCCTCGAAATAGAAAACTGGTGGTCAAGTATTTATTCAGTGCCAATTCTGCCACGCAGATGTAACTACCAGGAAGTGCTGCCCTCAAAAAACACGCAGTCTAGCGTAAGCCACCTAACGTTCGAATCCAGAGGAGTTGTGTTGTTGATGGGAAGAGTGAATCGGTTGACTAGAACGTTCTATCAAAGTTTAAAATACACCTAGCCTTTGATCTAGCAATCTCATCCCTAAGAATTTGAAGAAAAGATATTCTCCACTCAAATTCGTTTGTGCAGACATGCTGCCCTTTGCAACATCGCTTGTCGGAGCAAAATCAGAAACAACCCAGGTGTGCATCAACAAACTGCCTGGGCGAATTAAGGGACGCACACAACGGAATATCATTGCAGGTCCTCGAACGAATTAGATCTATATGAGGTGATATAAAGACATCCAAAATAGTTGGAAAAATAAGATACAGAACACTAGAGGGATAGAAGAAAGTCTTGTTTTTTCATTCCATAGCCTATTACATTCCTTGAATTTTCTCCTAGCTCAACCTAGTATGGCTGTTCCCTCCCTCCGCCCCGCCCAAAAAAAGGAAAAAGAATTTGTACGGAGCTCCTGCGGATGCCACCTGGCCCACTGTTGAGGGATTTGGTGGTCCTAGAAGGCTTTCTGGAAGAGTTGCCTCCAAAGCTGAATTCCTACGGATGTCGGTGGAGTTGCCCAATCAAAGGTGAAGACCGATGAAGCGGATGGGGCAACGCTAGCAAAGGCAGTCTGGTGGTGTGGGGCGCACCAAGGGCAGGGCAGTGGTAAGGCTGGAGAGGTGGGCCATCTTCAGCTCTGCAGGGTCTTTGGTACCCCGGGGAGGAGTTCATCCTGGGGGCAATACAGGTTTTAAGGGGCAGAGTAACAGGATTGGACTTGAAGTGTAGAGTGCTTGGTCCAGCAAAATGCCTCAGGTGTCAGACCTGAAGCACAGGGAGACACGGACAGTGAAGGGGAGAGGCAGGTCAGGGTTTAAGAAATCAGACTTCAGGGAACACTTGAGACCCTGCTCCCCAGCATCTGTTGTTTTAGCTCAGATAACACTCTTATAAAAATATAAACCATACTAGCAAAACTTGAGGAGCTATCCTGTTGGGGCTTAAGGGGTGGTCAGGGACATTTCCAGGGTGACTCTCAAGTTTCTGTCCCAAAGGACTGGAGGAACAGACCTCAATGTACCTCAGTTCTCCCTGGAGAACAATGCAGGGCATGAAGCAGGAACCAGACGCTGCAATCCAGGCCCTGACGAATTTTCTGAAGGTCCTTTTTCTGGAAACCCTCCAAAAGATCACTTGGCTGGGGTGGATGCTACCGGGTCTTTAACTACAGGGGGCAGCATGGGTGTTTAAAATGGTTACTGTGCTCTGGCTGGTGTGGCTTGGTGGATTGAGTGCCTGCCCGTGAACCAAAAGGTCGCAGGTTTGATTCTCCATCAGGGCACATGCCTGGGTTGTGGGTGGGTCCCCAGTAGGGTGAACAAGAGGCAACCAATCAATGTTTCTATCCCTCTCTTTCTCCCTCCCTTCTCCTCTCTCTGAAAATAAGTAATAAAATCTTTCAAAATAAAATAAAATAAAATGGTTGACATGCCACGCACTGACAGCGGCTGGCGCCGCTCCATTCAGGTCGCCCCTTCCCTCTGGCCACCGGTAACTAGGAGTGGCCACATGTGGTGTCATCTCTGGCCGATAAAACAGGAACTGAAATCTGCTGAGTGGGATTTTTAGAAGGGTTGTAGTTCCTGATAAAAACAAATCCACGTAAAAAAAATTTATCCTTTGCCTTTCGCACTTTTTCTTACCATCTGGAGCATGAACCCAAGGCCCTGAAAGGCACCATCTTATGACAGTGAGACAATGAGGTGTCGCACGAATCATCTGCTGTTACAAAACAAATTACTGCAACGCCATCTCAGCGTCCATGGGTCGGAACCCAGCTGTGGCTCTGCAGTCTCAGCTGAGCGCTTAACCACGGGGGCCCACGTCTAAGCTGACTCACTGCACCGTGGGCAGGCCCGAGCCCCACGGCTCTCCACAGAGCTGCCTCACAGCGTGCCCACTGGCTCCTCCTAGAAGGAGTGATCTAAGAACCAGAAAGAACACGCACAGCAGAAGCCACGTGCTTTTCATGATTTAATCTCCCAAAATGGCATCCCATGGCTTCTGCTGAATTCTAGTAGGAGCAGGTTGCTAAGTGCAGCCCAGTCGGTGACAGGGAATTAATCATACAAGGGCGAGAATGGCAAGAAGCTGGACCACCGAGAGCCGTCTCAGAGCCTGCCAACCCCAGGGCCATGCACAGAATTATGATCAATTCACCGAGAAGGAGCAGGAAGCTAAGTCCCTGGGTCCCCAACAGCATGGCCGCGGAAGCTACCCCAGTCATGGCCTGCACCCCTGAGTTCCTTGTAACGTGAAAGGAGGAAAATAGTTCAAAACAAGATACAGCTCCTCACTCACCAGGATAACATTAAAAAGACCATTAACACCTTGGCTGGTGTAGCTCAGTGGATTGAGTGTGGGCCTGCAAACCAAAGGATCGTGGTTTGATTCCCAGTCAGACCACATGCCTGGGTTGCAGGCCAGTTCCTGGCAGGAGATGCACGAGAGGCAACCACACATTGATGTTTCTCTCCCTCTCTCCTTCCCTTCCCCTCTAAAGATAAAATAAATAAAATCTTTTTTTAAAAAAGACGACTATTAACATCAAACATTAGTGAATGGGGGCATAAAACGGTGTGATCACCTTGAAAAAATGTCTAGGAAAGCTAAATTTACATACAGCCTATGACCCAGGTTCTCCAATCTTAGGTATTTGTCCAAGAGAAATGAAAACATATGTCCACAAAGAGACTGTGCAAGAATATTTGTAACAGCTTTATTAATAATAGGCCGAAATTGAAGAAAATCACACAAAATGTCTATCACACAGATAAGTACACAAATTGCGTTACATTCATTTAATGGGACCCTAATCAGCTTTTAAAAGGTACAAATTACTGATACAACCAAATGCATGAATCTCAAAAACACGCTTAGCAAAGGAGGGCTTACACAGAAGAGCACATGCTGTACAATTCCCCCTCCTTCAGCTCCCGGACAGAACTGCGCCACGGTAGAAATCAGAGCAGCGTTCGCCTCCTGGGCGGCTTAGGGTGAGGACGAAGTGAAAGGGCCGCAAG
This sequence comes from Anoura caudifer, assembly GCA_004027475.1. Lineage (NCBI taxonomy): Eukaryota > Metazoa > Chordata > Mammalia > Chiroptera > Phyllostomidae > Anoura > Anoura caudifer. The sequence goes on along the minus strand of PVKU01008760.1, from coordinate 64,595 downwards.
GGCATCTCTGGGCTGGTGGTGGTAGTCTGCACCTCAGTAGGGGTTGTGTTCCACAGCATTTGCACGTGCCAAGGCGTCTCGAATAATGCACTTGAGATTTGGGTGTTTTACTGAATTTAAATCTCACCTCAACAGGAGTCCTAAGCAGATATGCTGAAGTACACAGGGTAAAATGTACTAATGCCAGCACACCAAAAAATAAAAATAAAGAAGACTACACAGTTGGTAAGTAAAGCAAATATATAGTAGAATGTCAATGGTACATCCTAGGTGGTTGGCATACAAGTGATCACTGTATAACTCAAGTATTTCGTGCGCTTGAAAATGTTCATGAGTTACAGAAGATAAAACCTACCTATTTAAGCCATTGCTCATTAGGTGTTTAATGATTTGCTGTCAGACATCTCCTTTACTTGCAATGATAATGAAGCAAGGGTTCTCTACAAAGTGGATGAAACTGGCCCTAGCATTTATTCACTCATACATTCTCTAGGTGCCTACTATGTGCTAGATCTTGTGCCCTTGATGGGGATATGCTCTTGTGAGCCAAACAACAAAGTCCCTGCTGTTGTGAACCTTATAATCTAGCAGAGAAGATACACACATACTATCATACAAATAAATATGTTACTATTGTGATCACAATTGTGAAGGAACAATACCGAGGCTCTAAGGCCATTGTCAAGGGGACCTGACCTGTGGTGGTTGGGTTGAGGCAATCAGGGAAGACTTCCTGGAGGAAAGGTACGTGATGGGTAGTTAATAAGGTGAAGAGGAACAGCAAACATTCAGGCAGAAAGCACATCATGGACAAAATGACCGAGGTCAAAGGAAGTGAGAAGAGGGTATTGTGGCTGAAGCACTGGAAGACAAAGAACCCAATATACTGAGGACAGGTGCTTGGCAGGCCCATTTTTCACTGGCTTTTTTTTCTTCCCTATCCTCACCCAACGACATTTTCTCTCTGCTTTTGAAGAGAAAGGTAAAGAAACACTGATGCAAGAGAGAAGCACTTATGGGTTGCCTCCTGGACGCACCCAGCCAGGGGACTGGACCTGCCACCTAGACGTGTACTCTGACCAGGGATTGAACCCACGACCTTTGGTTAAGGGATGATGCTCCAACAATCAAGCCACACCCGCCAGGGCTCCACCGACCTTGAGGCCATTCCTAACGTTGCTCAGGACCCTTCCTGCGTGCAACTACAGTGGCTGGAGTGGGCCCTGATTCACATGAGCAATGAGACCAGGTGGGAGCTTCTTAGGTAACAGGTATTATGTACTTGATAAACCAAAATGGCTATTCAAAGCCAGTTTCGAAAACTTTTAATTAAGCTTACCGGGGCAACATCAGTTAACAAGGCTGCACGGGTTTCCAGTGCAGGTTTCTACGACACACGATCTGTGTACTGCACGTGCGCCCGCGTGTGGTCCCCTTTGTAATTGGGACCCAGGCCGCCCCAGGGGGACGGGGGTGGAGGTTTGGGGGTGGAGATGTGGCAGCCTCCATCCCCACTCCTGCACTCTGATGCTCAAACCAAGGTTTCTGTCAAGGAGCCTTTTACAGCTTTTCTTACTTTCTGGGAAAAGGGAGTGGTTTCTAAACTGATTCAAAAGTATGCCCCGAGAGCCCGAGAGCCTTTGAGGAGGCCGATCCTCTCCCGGAAGGCCCTTTGCTGCGTCTCCGCAGGGCTGCCTCCTGCGCGACCTTTGACACACGTGCACGCAGGCACCACACGTGCTCTCGGGCTGCTCCACACAGCTCCAATGAGGATGCCCCATCCCTCAGGTGCAGCCTGTAGTTTTCAGCATCTGAGGCACCTTTCAGCTCGATGTTCTGCCAGCATCTGGGACATTACCAGGTTAAACCATACGGAATTGCCTTTCTGTAGGTCAAAATAGGAATGTCACATTGTTGAGGAAAACAACAGCTTTAGTCAACTAAAATACGCACCATTTGTATTAACTGCTTCCCCAAATGATAAATTTGCCCAAATATTAAACAATATATGCCATACTTATAAAATAGTACTGTTAAACTATATTTGAATCCTTCAATTACTGCTTCTCAACTGGAGAACGTTGTTTCTTAGTTACAAGTTACGAAAAGGGTGATAACGCGTTGAAAAGGCCAGGTGAGAACGAGGGATGCGCAGACTCTCTGCCCAGCCGCTACCCTCCCCATGGCAGCTGCAACGTCTGTGGTCGAACGCCGTCACGGGAAGGCGCAGGTCCACACCTGCTGACCGGCGCGGTGATGTTAGCAGTCCATCACCGCCTTCCCCTCTCCACCACCTTGTCCCACCCAAGGCGGTGATTTAGACCAATCTGGATACATGACTTAAACTTCTGGCCAACACTACCATTAGCTGTACAACAGCAGTTTGGGTTCGAAGCAGTGACGAATCACCCTTTCTGCACACCGACAGTTACCACCAGACCCTCTTCTGGTCGAATGATAGTTTTAACAAGTTTGGGAACTTCATCAGCATCCAACCGTTGTCCAGGTCACCTTCCACTTCTTTTTTTGTCACAGCGTATGATGCTCTCATAAGGCCTCTGCTCTTTTAAATCTTAAGGGATGGGCGTATCTCCAACCGTGCAGTTTGTGATCATCCATCAACTGGTGTTACCCACTTGTCCAATTGCTTTACCTTTCCTATTGCGGCCAAGTGTCGAGAAACAGTTGTAGCAGAAACTCCTAAGTCTGCTGCAAGGCCTCGAATTGCTGTCTTGGGGTTAGCTTCCACTCTGGCTCTCAACAGATCTTCGTTTAAAACAGACTTGGGTCTCCCTCGAGGCTCATTTTTCAGACTCAGATCCCCAGAACGAAATTTTTCAAACCACCACCGGATAGTCCTTTCACTAACAGAGCCTTCTCCAAAGACAGAAATGATGTTTCTGCTTGCTGTGGCTGCACTATGCCCTAGTTTAAATTCGTATAAAAAAAGTATTCGCAAATCTTTCAAAGGTACGGTATTGTTCACTTCTGTGGAGAAAACAAACAATGAAAACTCGATCAAATCATCAAAGAAAACGGAGGAGCGCAGCATCATCACGGACATCTGGGAACAGCCCCGAGAGCCACCCCACCGTCCGGGCCGAGTCTCGGCTGGTCCAGCACTGTGGTCTCACTGCAGACCATCGTCCGGGTTGCTGCACTCGCTGTCACCAGTATCCACCCGGCGGATGTTACTTTTAAGGGTTTCGGTTTTCCAACAGGAATACAATTGCCGGTAATTTTATAAACATCTACCATAGAAGACGTGCTTTTGAACTCAAATGTGACCTGTGCTTCAAAATCCGGAACTCAATGTCTACCAATTTTTCAGTACTGTCAATTAAGATCAATGTGCTGCTCAGAAGAACATTCTCCCATAGTGGGCTGATAAATACTTGTTTCCTATGTTTTCTGAGAGAGATTCTGTAGGTCTTCCTCTTCCCTGTCTCACAGGATCTGAACGACTGCTACTTCACAACCTCTTTATCTTCTTTCTCCTATTTCTCCACTCTTGGCATCATACTTAATTTTGGTGTAGATGAATAAAAATAATGCATTTTAGGGATGTGAAAGAACTGTTTGCCTAAGTTGCAACACTCTCCACCCTCCCCCTTGCAGTCACGCATTCTAAATGGCACTAGAGTCCACTGTCTCGTGTATTGTTTAAAACACAACCACAGCCCTGGCTGGTTGGCTCCGTGGATTGAGCACGCAGGCCTGCAAAAGAAAGGGTTGCTGGTTTGCTTCCCAGCCAGGGCACACGATCCCCAGTAGGGGGCGCTCAAGAGGCAACCACACATTGATGTTTCTCTCCCTTTCTCCCTTCCTTCCCCTCTCTAAAAATAAATAAAATCTTAAAAAAAAAAAAAAAAACCCCACAGCCATAACACATGTTTCCTAAACCCACCAAAGGCTTTTAAAAAAAAAAAAAGGCTGTGGAGAGATTCAGCAGAATTCAGTTCTGAACAATGGCCAGGCGAATCGTGAGCAGTAGGGGGAAGGTTTCCTTCTCCGCAGCTTTAATCCCAGTCCCTTGTAAATAAAGCCCCTCCACGTCAACTTTCCTGCCTCTTTCCGCCCTCTGCTTCCAAGATGGTGAAGTACCCTCGCTCAAATTCTAAACCAAGCTATTTCAAATAAGGCAGTAATTAATCTTCTATTACAACAGCAGAACAAATCTGACCTCAACCATAATATATTATTACCAAAAACCAATATATATATATTACAAAAATAAGATAAATATTAGGAAATTGAGCAGCTTTTTAGTCCCTAACATACTGAAGGCAATTTACCCTGTTGTTCCCAAATGGAATAGAAATTGGGGACAAAAGTTTCCCACAGATTTATTAGATTTAATTCATGCAAGAAGCCAACTCTTCTACTTCAAGCAAACAGGCCAGTTAAGATACAACCAAAAAACAAAATTTGTTTCAATACAGAGCTAAATCCCAAAGTAAAAGAATTTCCCAAATGCATAAAGTCCAAAGACGTACTTTAATAAATTTTAATATTATAACTTTGCCAGCAAAAAAGAAATTTAACTTACAAAAATTAATTTTTAATGTAATAAAAACCATAAAAAAAGAAAGGTGGTAAACTTTCAATTACCTGCAATAGGTGATGACTTCTCTGAACTTTTTATTTGTAGATACTTTCTATTAATAAATAAATAACCACAACAACAAGATTTACATGCCACAGGAACCTGGAGGAGAAAAAAAAGGAAGAAAATATATCACATTTTACCATTTTATTAAACTTCTCATCCTGGCCAGTGTGGCTCAGTGGAGTGCTGGCCTGAGAACCAAAGGGTCGCTGGTTCGATTCCCAGTCAGGGCACAGGCCTGAGTTGTGAGCCAGGTTCCCGGTAAGGAATGCACGAGAAGCAACCAAACATTGATGTTTCTCTCCCCCTCTGCCTCCCTCTCTCCCCTTCTCTCTAAAAATAAATAAAATATTTAAAAAATAAAAATAAATAATATCCTTTTAAAAAAGAAAGAAAATAATTCCGGCGCGGCGACCTGCCCCGGTTGCGGGCTAGTCGTGTCGCTCCCCGCAGACCGGGGAACAAGAGGTTTCTCCGCCCCGGCGGCTCGCCCCCACCCACCCCCAGCCCGGCCGAGTGTCTTTCCCCCGGAGCGGCCGGCGGTCCGCAGAGGCGGGGCAGGTGCCGCCTGCGCCCTCCCGACCATCGCTCCGAAGCGGTTCTGCCCCAGGCGGTGTTCCCTGTCCCCCTCGGAGCCCTGGGAGGGCAGAATGTCCGGCCGAAGCCTAGACACCTGCGGTCTAAAGCCACCGACCGCCGGAGGACCTGGATACAGAAAGCAGACGTTAATTCCAGACGCGCCACGCGTCAGAGAACCGCAAGTTCACCTTTCCGAAAGCGACAGCGCTCCCCTGCATTTAGAGAAGGCGCCTGGGAAAACGGGGCTTCAATGGGAACGCAGCGTTCATCCTGTTCCACCAAAAATTTAGGCCACCTTAATTACCTGCCCATGAAAATTATTAAAAACCATCCTGACAGCACGATCTCTTATTTGAGTTTAAGAGGAAAACGACCTGACACTGCGGCCCCCTTTGTTACCTGCGGGCCCCGCGGGGCTTTCAGAGCCAGAACGCCGCTCCCGCCGGGAACACGCGCGTCCCCGCGGGGCGGAAGGGCGCAGACCCCGCCACTGACCCCGGAGCCGCCGGGCCACTCGGGGACCAGCCCACACCCGCCACCTCCCCGCCGCCAGGAGCGCGCAGGCCCGGGCCCGCCCCCGCCGGCCCGCGGCCACCCCGGCTCGGCCCGCGGTCCGGCTTCCCGGTTGCCGCCAGCCCGAGGGCCAGCGCACCCTCGGTCGCCCGGACCCGGCGACGCGGCCTCTCCACAGCCAACCGCCGCGGCAACGGCCGCCCTCCCTCCGGCCCGCAGCCCACCCGTAGGTCGCATTTGGGACACGACTTGGTGGCCATCTTCACTTTCTTGGCTCGACTCGCGGACATGCTCCCCAACCGCCACGGCCGCGACTGCGGCGGCCGCTCGGGCTCCTCCCCTCCAGCTCCTCAGCGGCCCGGCCTCCGCCGCCCGGTCCCGCCGCCCAGACTGAGGCGCTGCCCGGTGCGCGCGCGCGCGCCGCGTGCGCGAGGCCGCGCGGAGCCTGCGTGAGAGGGGGCGTGGCGCGGCGTGGCGTGCGCCGGCTCCGTGGGGCGTCAGACCGCGCTCCCACCCACCCCACGCCGGCCGCAGAGCGCGTCCGTATTCTCACGAGAGCGGCGGGGCCGACCCCCCGGCGAGACAATGGCCACGCCTTCTCTCTGTTCGGAGGCCTGCGCGAGGGCGTGGCTCAAGGCAGGGGCGAGGGTCGGAGCCGACCAATGAGAACACAGAATGAGGATAGCTGCGGGACACGCCTCCCCCGGGAGGAGGGAGAACGGGAGTGAGAGAGGGGGCGGAAGGTAAAGCGCCCAGCACCTGTGCCGGCGTTTACTTAGCTTCAGTAACTGTTAGCAAGTCTGATCATTGAGCACGTGTAATAGACACCGAATTAACGTGATGTACCCAGCATCATTCTTGAAATGACGCTGGGGATTGAAAATTCATTATTTTATTTAATAAATAATTGCCTAAAGCCCACTGTCAGGCAAATTTGAAATGCAGCAGCGTCTGCCCTTCAAAACACGCAGTCTAGCCATTTAGACCAGTGTTACTTGCTGTCCGCAATGAATGACCTGTGTTTTTTAACCCATCAGTCTCTGATCTTACTAAATTAAGATAAAAATAAATTACTCTTAAAATGAAGTGGAAAAAAAACATATACAAAAGCAAATTCATTTTTAACACATTTTTTAAAAATATGAAATAAGACCGACATCAAATTACATTTCAATAAACAATAGGAACAAACATAAGATAAAATAATTTAAGAAACTATACACTTTGCTCAGAGAAAATTCGCCAGTTTATGACAGACAGTGGCTATTACACTGGTAACTTGTTCTTTTGTAACTAAAACACAGTTATGAGGGACATTTCTATTCTGCATATTAAATGCCTGTGAACACACTTTGAATGAATACGATGTATATAAATATTTAAAGCTTTCATTGTGGCAAATGAAATTTGCCCTTCCATTGGTCATTTATCTAAACTAGGTTGGATTGATAAACATGTTACTTGTAGAGGAAAATGTATGTCTAAACTATTACTAAGTTCTCACTGTCAATAAAAGAACATCCACACCTATGGTAAAGTTTTATATGAGTTTATTAGAGCCAGGTTTTTGAGGACATGCCCAAAAGTGAAATCTCAATGGATTGAGAAAATGTACCAGAAAGTTACATTTCTCTTTAAGATTTTATTTATTTATTTTTAGAGAGAGGGGAAGGGAGAGAAACATCCATGTGTGGTTGCTGCTTGTGCGCCCCCTACTGGGGACCTGGCCTGCAACCCAGGCAGGTGCCCTGACTGGGAATGGAATCGGTAACCCTGGTGCATTAAGGAGGCAGGAGAAAGCCAATCAGGAAACTCTCCAGCACTGGATCAAACGCAAAACGGAGAAATGCGTTTCTTTGACACGGGTGGTACAGGACAGTTAACAATTCACATTTACAGCGCATAGCGGCGGTCTGAAGGGAACAAGATGATGGTGAGGGGATCTGTGGCTTCTGGGGGCTTGTGCCCTGGTGCCTGTGTTTGTGCCTTCGAGGGGTCTGGAAAGGAAACCTTCTCTGACATGTCAAAGGTGTGTCGTCCTAGATGCACGGGAACAGTGGACAGGGCTGACTTAAGGTAAAGACTGACCCTTGCTAGGGAAGCTGTAGGCCTGGGCCATGACTCCCTGCTGTGACCTGCCCAGTTAGGAATCTGTGATCAGGCCATCTCGTGGGGTTACTGTCAGTCACTGAGCTTGTCAGACGTGCCGTGGGTGAGAACTCTGGGTGCTAATGATGTTCTTCCCTAGTGCAGTGGGTCAGCCAGTCCGCTCCACACTCAAGGAGCAGGGAGTTAAGGTCCACCTCTGAAAAAGAGGCGTATTGAAGAACTTGTGGACATTCCAAAAACCAGCACACTGGCTGATGGCAGGAGGCCTCAGGTCCTCACCATGAGGGTCTCTCTCCATAGGACTGCTTGGGTTGCCGGCCTTGTGACCCGGCAGCTGGCCTTCCGCAGAGCTGGCGATCCAAGAGAGACCAGGAAAGAATTCACCATGTCTTTTATGGCCTAACCTCAGAAGTCCACTCATTCCTGCAGTATCCCATTTTAGTCACAGAGGTCAGCTTTATTCGGGGTGGGAAGGGTCTAAATCGGGGCACGTATCCCAGGAAGCTGGGGTTACTGGAGGTCATCCTGAATGCTGGCCACCACAGGTACCCAAAGGGAGCAACAATTAATTCTGCCAGGGCACGCTGGGGAGGGCTTACCAAGGAAAGAACCAGGACAGGTGTCGGAGGAGCGCACTTCCCCCCAGCTCTGATGCTGTTGCTAAGGTTGCTCAGGACCCTTCCTGCACGTGGCTGCGGTGACCGCGGGTGGCCCAGTCTCACAGCGAGACCAGGAGGGAGCCTCTTTAATGACAGGCACTATGTACTTGATGAGCCAAGATGGCTGCTCAAAGCCACTTCTGACCTCCCTGTGATTAGGCCGTGAGCTTCCTCAGGGAGACAGGCCTGCATTGTAGCAGCTCCGCCTCTCTCTCCTCCCGTTCCATCAACTTTCAGGACACCAGGTCTCCACCAGGAGCCCTTTAAAACCTTTGTTTTTTGGTGGTGGAAGAGCAGTGGGAAGCTCAGCAGGTCTTCAAATGAACAAATTTCCCATTTCTCTCAGATAAGCAAAAATAGCTCCTGAGTTCTGTAGTGGAGGTCTTTGTTCATCCTTTTTTAATTTTTTTCTCCCAAAGCTTTGGAATCATCAAAAGGAAGAGCCTGCTCTGACTGGTGTGGCTCAGTGGCTTGAGCTGCCAGCCTGCAAACCGAAAAGTCTCAGGTTCAATTCCCATTCGGGGTACAAGCCTGCGTTGCAGGCCAGGTCCCCAGTAGGGGGCGTGCAAGAGGCAACCACACATGCATGTTTCTCTCCCTCTCTTCCTCCCTTCCCCTCTCTCTAAAAATAAATAAATAACAGAAGAAGAAGAAGAAGAAGAAGAAGAAGAAGAAGAAGAAGAAGAAGAAGAAGAAGGAGAAGAAAGGAAGAGGAAGAGGAAGAAGACCACCTTCAGAGTGAGCACCAGCTCCCTGGCTGAACATTCACAAGGGCCAGGGCTTGGGTTCCGCCCCTCCCCCTCCCCCACCCCAGCGATGATTGGCCAGGGGAGTCTCAGTGCCAGGCAGACCTCCTGAGACACAACCTACCCTCCAAAGTTCTCCTGCGGGATCAGGCTGAAGCTCTACAGGACCTGCCTGAGACACACCTGCTCCAGCTTCCTCCTCTTCTCTGCCCTGCCTCTCCCACTCTAGTTTCCGTCTGCCCCGGAAGTGCTTCCTGAGGAAATCTCTTACGCGGACTTTTCCCCTTAGCCCGTGCTTCTCAGGGACCCGACTAGGAGCCGGCACCCGGGCCACAGCACCTGTCAGGTGGCCGTCTCCTGCAGAACCACGCCTGCTCCATCAGGCCTGTGGATGGCAGTGGCTTCCTACCATCGCTAAGGCCGGCGGGCATCCCTGGGTCCCTCCCCACTGCTTTGCAAGTAGCCCTTCCATTAAACGGTCCCCAGACACCACTTCAGAGGTGTCTGGTCACTGGTCATCAAAGGGTCACTGGTGCGACCTGTTTCCTGCCAGGACCCTGAATTGTCAATATTCCCATTACAGGAGTTTTCAAAGTTTCTATCTTCTGTGTAACTCACAGGACCGCAGTGGTTCGGAATGAAATGCAAGTTTAATGCCAGGAAACCGACCACCCTTTGCCGCATCCAGTCTGGGTGGCTCTGGGGCTGCAGGTACGACAAGCCAAAGGCGGGATCATATAGAAAGTCTGATTTTCAGGATCTTCCTGATCCGACGGCAGAGGCCGTGACCTCCTCCCTCATCCACTGAGTCACACCAGCCAGGTCTACTTTCATGTTGTTAAAGGGCCTTCCAGCTGCAGGCAGCCGGTAAACAACTTGCGAAAGGTGACACCTGGCACTAGATGGCAGCCGTGACACGCTGGCGCCCTTGCTCACAAAGGCCGTTGCCATCCCAGGCGTCCCAGCCCGCTGGCCCTGGGTTCAGGCTTCACAGCCCAGCAGAGCCAGCCCTCCTGCCAACTCCCCACCCTCAGCTCAGGGGCTTCCCAGGCCTCCAACACGGAAGTGGCTTGGGGCCCGGGGCCTCCCTGCCCAGCCAGGGCCCATGGAACATTCCTCTCCGTGCCTCCCTCCCGGCCAGTCGGCCAGTCCGCAGTGCATCTGTTGCTAGACCCCCAGGCACACCCAAGGGTCTGGGTCTCGGGGGAGGAGGCTATGGAGCAAGGACGTCCAACCTTTTAGCGTCTCTGGGCCACTGGAAGGAGAGTAGTCTTGGGCCACATGTTAAATACACAAACACTAACAAACGCTGATGAGTAAAAAAAAGATCCATGCAAAATTTCCGTGGTGTCCGCGCCACCGCGGATAAGCAAAAAAGTCCTCACGTAATCACCCTAATGGTGCAGCAGCCCTTCCGATAGTCTTTTAAAACTGAGCTGGTCCCGAGTTTGTGATCGCTGATATAGAACATGTACATACATGAGTAATAAAACTTAGTAATAAAATTAATGTTTTAAGTGAATTTACCATTGTGTGTTGGGCTGCGTTCATAGCCGTCCTGGGCCGCATGTGGGCTGCGGGTTGGATAGTCGTGCTGCGGAGGACTCTCAGGAGGAGTCCCTCCTGGTGCAGGAAATATCGGTGTGTTTGGCTGCCCCCCGCCCTTGCTAAATGGCTGACCTCCACAATTGCTTTCACTGGCGCCCCCCCATCCCTACCTGGAGGGGGGCGGAGACTGTGCCATGACACCCTGCTGTCTGTCCCCCGTGCTGGACTCAGGCTGGAGCGGAGGTTTCTTTCTGAAACCCCCCCTCAGAGCCCTGGCTGGGTAGTTGGGTTGGTCAGAGCATCGTCCTCATATGCCAAGGATGCAGGTTCAATTCCCAGTCAAGAGAGATACAAGAATCAACCAATCAATGCATCAATAAGTAGAATAACAAATTGATGTTTCTCTCTCCTTTTTCCCTCTAAAATCAATCAATCAATAAATAAATAAATAGAAAGTAGCCCTGGCTGGTGTGACTCAGTGTATGGAGAGCTAGCCTGAGAACCCAAAGGTCACTGGTTCGAATCCTGGTCAGGGGACATGCCTGGGTTGTGGGCCAGGTCCCCAGTATGGGGAGCAGTAGAGGTATCTCCACTTTGATGTTTCTCTCTCTCTTTCTCCTTCCCTTCCCCTCTCTCTAGAAATAAATAAGTTCTTTAAAAAAATAAAATCTAAAAAAAAGAATCTATTGAAAAACCCCATTCGTCCTGACATGCATCAGCAGCCCTGCTCTGCCCCCTGCTGCATGCCGGTTCCTAGAACAGGCTGTCGCCCTGACCTGGTCAAGCATGTGGAGTAATTTCCTGTACCTGGTGGCATGCGTACACGTGTCCCCATGGCTATCCCCCCGCCTTTCCCCCTATAATTCTCTGGCCCTTGCCAAGCAGCTCTGGGAACAATCTCATCCTGCACTTGCCCGAGATGTGCCTCGCATGCAAGCTTCCCTTAATAAGCTCGGCCAACGCCCCGGGGGCGGCCAGCCCGCTTCTGCGGTCTCTGCAGGCCCTCTGCCTATGGGAGTGGATTTCAGGCTCAGGGCTTACACCCCAGGGACTGGGTGTGCTAATACCACCCAGATAAAAGTCCGGTTTGGCCAGCCTCCCGCCCTCCCTACACAGACTCCTGAGGTCCTGTTCTGTTTCTTCAACGCCTGGATCCTTTCAAGGTTACACGGTAACATGCGTGATCGTTAACCCAGGGCACATCTTTCCACCAGGGCAGCGGTACTCAGCCTGTGCGCCCCAAGAATGTTTAAAACACTCAGCAGCTCACTACCCAGTCAGGGGCCCCGACCTCTTTTCCTCGTAGATGGTCAAATAAAAAAATTACAACAGCCAACACAACAATAGCCGTTTCGTGTGAATGACTCAAAATTATACCTATATTTTTTTTTGTCAAATCGGCAAAAATATATCTTTTGGTCTGTCCCAGAATTTGTGATTAGTTATGTGTGCCATGAGATGAGAAAGGTTGAAAATCGCTGCTCTAGAAGATAATCTTCAAAGACGCAAGATTTGGTGTCCCTGGCGCCCAGGACAGTGACCGGTACCCAGGAGGTGCTTGGTAAACCTGCGCTCACTCATTCCTTTGCCACCGCTGTCAGACCCTGGGAGTGAGAAGTCCAGTCCCACCCGGCCCCGCCTGGCTTCTGTCCCAGTGAGGGAGGCCGGCGGGTCCTGGGACGGCAACAGCCGCCGTCCAACTGCACGGCTTCTGCCAAGGACGGTGGGCTCCGGGAAGTCTGGGGGAGGAACAGCGGAGTCAGAGGGCCCGGGGAAAGTCTCCCTGAGGTCGTGATGCTGGCAGAACTTCAGAAACAGCAGGAGACTTCCGGCCAAGATGGAGGCGTAGGTGGACACACTGTGCCTCCTCGCACAACCAAAATTAAGGACAACAAGGATTTAGAAACAAGAAAACAACCAGAACTGAGAGAAAATTGAACTGCACGGAGGTCCGACTACCATTCATCCAGACCGGTAAGAGGGGCGGAGTCATAGCAGGAGTTGGCGGAGGTGGGCGGACGAGGTGCACAGGCAGCTGCGGGTGGACCGGGCCTGCAGTCGGCGGCTAGCGGGCCTCAGGTGCAAGGTGGCTGGCTGACGGACCAGGCAGTCCCACATTTGTGTGCAGATAATCCAGGTGAAAATGGAAAATAAGACAGAACTCGCAACCCAGGACACCAGCGCCAGGAAATAAAACCTAAAAACACAAAGACCCCACCCCCACATTTAGCATCACAACCCAGCGACTGGGCTGCCCTGCCCTAGTGAACACCTAAGGCTCCACCCCTCATACATAACAGCCCTGACCAGACCCAAAAACAAAAAACCAAAAATGGCTCAAATGGGAAAACAAATCAAAGCCTCAGAGCCAATTCATCTAAACAACCAAGAGATAGACAACCTATCAGATGCACAGGTCAAAGGACTGGTGATCAGGATGCTCACAGAATTGGTTGATTTGGTTGCAAATTAGATTAACAAATGAAGGCTACAATAAGTGAAATGAAGGAAAACGCACAGGGAACCAATAGAGATGGGAGGAAAACTGGGACTCAAATCAATGGAGTGGACCAGAAGGAAGAAAGAAACAACCAAACAGAAAAGAAGGAAGAAACAAGAATTCAAAAAAATGAGGAGAGGCTAAGGAACCTCCAGGACATCTTTAAATGTCCCAACATCCAAATTATAGGGGTACCAGAAAGGGAAGAGGAAGAGCAACAAGTGGAAAACTTATTTGAACAAATAATAAAGGAGAACTTCCCCAATCTGGCAAAGGAAATAGACTTCCAGGAAGTTCCTGAAGCTCAGAGAGTCCGAAAGAAGTTGGACCCAAGGAGGAACACACCAAGGCACATCATAATTACATTAGCCAAGATTAAAGATAAGGAGAGAATTCTAGAAGCAGCAAGACATAAGGGGACAATCACCTACAAAGGAGTTCCCATCAGACTGTCAGCTGATTTCTCAAAAGAGACCTTACAGGCAAGAAGGGGCTGGAAAGAAGTATTCCAAGTCATGAAAGGCAAGGACCTACATCCAAGATTGCTCTATGCAGCAAAGCTGTCATTTAGAATGGAAAGGAAAATAAAGTGCCTCTCAGATAAGGTCAAGTTAAAGGAGTTCATCATCACCAAGCCCTTATTATATGAAATGTTAAAGGGACTTATCTAAGAAAAAAAAAAAAGATTAAAAAAATGACAGTAAAAAAACAGCAAACTCACAGATATTAACAACCACACCTAAAACAAAAGCAAACTAAGCAAACATCTAGAACAGGAACAGAAACACAGAAATGGAGATCACATGGAGGGTTAGCAACAGGGGAGTGGGAAGAGGAGAGAGGGGGAAAAGGTACAGAGAATAAGTAGCACAGACGGTGGGTAGAAAATAAGGGGAGGGCAAGAATAGTGTGAGAAAAGTAGAAGCTAAAGAACTTATGACATGGACAAGAACTAAAGGGGGGGAATGTTGGGGGGTGTGCAGGGTGGAGGGGAATGAAGGGGGAAATGGGACAACTGTAATAGCATAATCAATAAAATATAACAAAAAAAGTAAAAAAAAGAAAAAAGAAAAGTAAAAACACAGTTGGAGAATCCTAACTTCAAAAAAAACACAGGAGGAGGCAGAAGCAAGGTGGAGGAGGAGGGGAGGAGGGGAAGGAAGAGGAGGGGGAGGAAGGACAGAGGAAGGAGAAAGATGAGGAGGAGGAGAAGGGGGAAGGGGATGAGGATAAGGAAGGGAAGGGGGAAGGAGAGGAAGAACAGAAGGAGGGGGAGGAGAAAGGAGAGGGGAAGGAGGAAGGGAGGGGTGGGGGAGGAGGCAGCCCTCAGGAGCAACCTGGAAAGCAAGGAAGTGGCCGCAGCCTGGTGTATTCTGGGGGGACCTGCTGGCCTCCGTGTCACGTGTCACGGCATCAACCGTCCACAACAGGGGGTCACTACAGAGGAGCCAGGTCTTTTAGCTGAGCCAATGCCTGTCATTAAGAGAGAGAAAGAGAAGAAAAGGGGTGGTGTCAAAAGTAGACTTGGGGACAAGACACGCACAGGCCCACAGGGATAGGGCGTAGCTGTCTTATTGTGAGCACTGGACAGCTCACAGTAGGGCAGCTGCCCCACGGTAGGCCCTCAATAAACCCTCGAATGCCTGGGTGAAAGTCACTGCAATTGCAGGATTTTCTTAAAACAGAGAAGAAAGCCAGCCAGGGGCCTGGCTCATTGAGAACCCGAGCAGACTCCCAAAGGCCCACAAAGGAGAGGAAGGGCGGAAGGCAGGACTTTAAAGTGGGGAGATTTACGGCGCCCAGTCCGTGCGGAACGCGATGTGCCCCACTGCTCGACTGGCCCTGGGAAAGGGTGGGGGAGGCTGCGGAGGGGTGTCCGGCTGAGAATTCAGCGCTTGGGGAGGTTTGAAAAGAGGGCCCAGACACAAGTCTCTCTTGTTCTCCAGGTCCGGTTAATGACCACGTCTGAGACCTGGGGCTGACGGGAGCAGCGCTGCCCCTGGAGCCCCACCGGGGCCCTGTTCTCCCCTCTCATCGCCCCCAGGCCCCGGGGGGCGTGGCTGCGGGGAGGGGAGCTCTAAATGGTTCATCTGTAAATCAGTGGGTTGCGTCACTGGCTGGCAGCAAATCCTGGATCACAGCGTCCAGTTCTGGGACGAGGCTGGGAATCACATCTCCGGATGTTGGGTGGTCCCTTCGCCGCATCCAGCAGAGGTGAGCTTTGGCCCAGGGATCCTCAAGAGGAACCCCCCAGCCCCCGACGCACACCTGGAAGCTCTCTCATTCCACGTGACAATGGAGGAGCTGCGGAGCCGAGGAACTGGGTCACCCCAGTCACGGCGTGTCCCCAGCCTGAGCGCACGAGTCCTGCCTTCAACACTGTCCTGCCGAGCAGTTCCCCTGGACTCCCCTCCGACCCACATCTTCGAATAGGACAGGGGCTTATCCAGACCCTGCCCCACACGCGTCACTGTGTTTCGTGCGCACCCACCCAGGTTCATGTCACAACCTCCTTATGGGAAGGGGTGAGGAAGCTGAGGCCCAAAGAGGTTTGGTAACTCGCCCAGGGTCCTACAGCCCGTAACTGGTAAAGAGAATAGCAGAACCAAGGTCACGTGGCTCGGAACCACGCTGCCTCGCAGGAGGGGCACCTGGGCGGCCCCTCATCGCAGCAGCGCTCCGTGGACCCGGCCCGACGCCCTCCTCCTTCCCTCTTCATCCTAGAGGTTCCGAGGAGTGCTGCTAACCTTGAGGAGCCCATCGGCCCGTCAGTGTCCCCCGACCTCAGTGACTGGCCCAGGGCTGGGCCCGTGACCCAGTCAGAGCCTGTGAGTCACGCAGGGGCTTTTCCTGCAGCTTCAGCAACAGAGAGGTCCTCTGTTCTTTCCAGGTTTCGGTGACGGATGGAGGTGAAGGGAGACCACTGAGGGGAGTCACGCACGGAGACAGCAGAACAAAGGCAGGGACCCGCGGTGCCGGACTCCGGGGCGCCGGCCACACATCGCAACCAGGAACCCGGGGGCGGGACAGGGCGCACTGCCATGAGCGGACCGGAGCCCTGAATCTAGCGGATGGCAAAGTGCCAAAGAGCCCCGGGCTGTCGGGTGCCCTGAGCCAATGTATCGCTCTTAAAAGCCAACATGAGTCTGATTTTCTGCGACTTGAATCGTCATGCTTCCTGACCAAAAAACAGTCTCGATAAACCTGTGAAAACGGAGCCAAAACGTCCCTTAGCCAGCAGGGCTGGGACAGAACGGGGCCCTGCTGATCAAAGCAGAAGCCATGACCCAAGGCCTTGCCACACAAAAGCGCTGGGAAAGGGCCACGTTTCCAAAATTCTCAACAGTTCCCACCCTGCTGGGCGTGGCTCGGTGGGTTGGGCATCGCCCTGTAAAGTGAAAGGTTGCGGGTTTGAGTCCCGGGCTGTCAGGGCACACGCCTGGGTTGCCGGTTTGGCCCTCAGTCGAGGCACACACGAGAGGCAACTGATCGATGTGTCTCTCCCTCTCTTTCTGCCGTCCTTCCCCTCTCTCTAAACATAAGTAAACACAATCCTTCCAAATTCGTGACAGTTCTCAAGTTGTACGCGTCGGTACCTTGCGATGCAGGGCGAGAGCCACCCAGTCGGCCACCAAATGGCTATTAGCGGGTTCACTCTTGAGATGACATTCAACTCTGGTTAATGTGGAAGGGACTTCCAACGCTCCCTCAGCAGGGAACAGGGGTGCAGCCGAGCCAGAGCTAAGGGGCAAAGTCACCCAGGCGGCAAAAAGCCACCCAGAGACCTGGGTGGCCCCAGAGGGCTTTCGCCTGATCTCTGTGTTAATCTTTCACAAAGGAACACCCCGGGACATTATTTCCACAAGGAACCGTTAACTCTAAAACAGTTAGGGGTCCGTGACAAGCTGCGTGATAACGGCAGTATCGTGGAGGAGCGTCAGCATCCTTCCCTAAAAGAGCAGTGGGGTCCCTCCACTGTGACCCGCTGAGAGTGCGCGTCTGTCGGGTGCCGGCTTCCTTGGGAGGGAATTCGGGAACGGGGCAGCGGGCTCCCTGGGAACCAGCCCTCCTGCCCAGGGCCATGGGGACCAATTCACTTCCTGAGCTCGCCCGGCTTTTTCCCTCCCCAGCGGCTCTGGCAAGGCACAGCAGTGACAGGCTTCCTGATGCCCCTGAGTCCTCCTCTCCCTGTAAAAGCAGACGGACAAACCCAGACACAGCAACTAGAGGACAGGTGGCGAACACAAGGCCCGCGGGCCCAACCCGGCCCTCTGCCTTGTTTTATCCGGCCCGGCACCTTGTTTCTACCCGGTGGCAGTGCCGAGCTCTCGCTTACCTGTCAAGGAGTAAGTTACATTTTTACAGTCCTGAAATCACATTCGGCCCTTTGAAGGCAACCGCGAGGCTGCTGTGGCCCCCGGTGGAAATGAGTTTGCCACCCCTGATCTAGATGGTAGAACCAGAAACTATGGACAACGTCTGTAACAAAGCCGGATGATAAGGCGACGCGCCCAGATTCCGAAGCAGGAGAACCACCAGGACCGCGGTCGGGTCCGTGGGGCTGACACACTGGCGCAGGAGAAAGCAGAGTCCGGGCGTCTGATGGGCCGGCCGGGCGGGAGGACAGAGCGGGCTGATTTGAGCGAGGCCGCGGCAGTGCCAGGGGTCTCGTCCGCTCCAGCACCGGAGAGAACAGGGTGTCTGATGAGACTGGAAGGGGCTGAAGCCGTCTAGGAGCCACAGGCTCAAGGCTCATCGAGTGCAAACCAACGGGCAATATTAGAGAGAGGGGACAGGAGGGAGAAAAAGAGGGAGAGGAACGTCGATGTGCAAGAGGTACATCAACGGGTTGCCTCTCTCAAGCCCCCGACTGACAACCCGGCCCACAATCCAGGCATGTGCCCTGGCTGGGAATCGAACTGGTGACCTTTCCGGTTGGAAGCTGGCACTCGAACCACTGAGCCACACCAGCCGGGGCTAAACTGGTATTTCAAAACTAGCTAAAAGACACTTCGGAAGATTACAAGATAGCCAAGATGAACATACATTAGAACTAGGAAAACACGGCAATTAAGTGACAAATGGGCGGAAAAAAATTAGGAACAAATTAAAGCTTTTTCAGAAGCGAAACGAAACCAGAGAAAAACAACAGTGAATACACACTGCAGGCACTTCCTTATGGAAGTAGAAGGCTGAAAAAAGTTTTAAAGAAAAAATAAAGAAAGAAGGAAGAAAACAGGTGGCTACAACATCGAGTTGTTGCACGTGGTCCCCATGGGAACCTCGGAGGGGACAGCCACATAAGGCGCGGCGTGGCGGCTGTGGCTGCTGATACCCCACCCCTGAGAATCACTGTCGATAGACCATAAGCCCATATAGATGAGAAGGGACTCAAACCATGTCGCTGCGAAAAATTAACTGAACACAAAGGACAGCAAAAATGGGGGAAAGGAGGGACACACAAACTTCTAAGATCTACGGAAAACAAGGAAGCAGGAGGAAGTCCCTTCCTATCAGAAATCCATTTCGATGTGAATGGATTAAATCCCCTGGTCAGTAGCAGGGGGACATAGACGGCAGAATGCCCGTCTTGTCTGCACCACTGAATGGCTTTTCAAAAACAGGACTGACCCCACGCTATTGGGATGACGCAAAAAAACCTGGTCTTTGTCCCCAGTTCCTGACACCGAGGTCATAAAAGCCTTGGAATTTCCTGAGTGAGAGGATGGTCTCCCATTTCTAACCAGCTCCTTCTAACCCTATCTGAGCTTATGCTCACAAGAACCCACACCCTAAGCCAGGCCTACACTTGACCTTGTTGGAGCCACAGTTCTTGGCCCTGCCCCTCCACCGCCCCCTCCAACGTGCCCTCTGGGCAGCAGAACTTTAAATGTAAATATGATCACGTCATTCCCCTACTTTAAGCCTTCCAGAGGCTTCCAAGTCTTTCAGGGTGAAGACCAAAATTCTTACCTTCACCACCTGGCCTGCGTGTCCTACCCCGGCTCACCTCTGACCTGGCTCCCAGTGCTGTCCCTGCCCTCTCCGTCTGCTCCCACGTCACTGACAGCCTTCCTGGAATGCCTCAGACCTCCGGGCCTTCGGGAGTCCCTGGCCCGGGAGGCTGTCTGCCTCATACGGAGGCATAGAGGGAGTGGGGGTCCAGGACGAGTATTAGGGAGCCGGGGTCCTGTAAGAGGAGGTGGGAGGGAGCAGGATCGGGCAGGGAGAGAAAACCGAGAGGCGGGCCTGCCAGAGACTGGCCACCTTCCCGGAAGCCCTGGGCCAGATACTGCCCTGTCCTGTCCTGAGCCTTGCTCAGCCCCTGAGCACAGAGTCAGTCCCAGGGATGACGCCCTCAGGCAAGGCGGCTCTGCAGGGGTGAGGCCACTGCGATGGCACTGACAGGCAGGGGACGGCTGCCGACGGTGACCCCTCAGCTGGAGGCAAGTCCTCCTTGACAGGGGAGGGACACACATGCCCCAATGGCACTGCTGTCCCAGATCGCCCTGCCAGGCCTCAGGGCAGCTCGTGGGCCACTTTCTAAGACACCTCAGCTCAGACCTCTGGGTCCTCATCTGCCAAAACACTCCATCCTTTTTCTCTCAGCGGCTCTCGGTTTGTAATTACATGTTTGCACGTACAATTATGTAACTGATCATGTCGTCCCTAAGAAACCGGACGTTCTGTTTGGGGACCCTTTGCACAACTCACCGCAGGCCCGGAGCTTAGCCCAGTGCACACTGGTGAAGTGGCCCAGACCGGTGCCTTGTCTTGTGACCCAGGGCCCTGCCAGCTGCCCGCGGCGTCAGGAGCTTGTGCAGGTGGTCCCATTCAGCTCACAGGGAGGGCACTCCCGATCGCTTCGGTCGGGTGTCATCTTCACTCCGTAAGAGCCTACTCCTGCCCCACCCTTCCCGGTCCTAAAGGGCAAAAAAGGGACAAAGGTCACTCTATTACCGCCACCCATCACCAGCCAAAAGTCCTCTAAGGGCTCAGTGCATGACAAGGAGCAACTCAAATTTCCAAACCCAGGGGGCGACACAAGCCGGGTCCCTGTGCGTGGGGGCTGCAGCCCTGGGATGGGGATCACGGTGCCTGTACCCCACTTGACTGTGCCACCCGAACACAGGGAGGACCCTCTCAGAGCCTCCTCTGTGAATTGGGGAGAACACCTGCCTTGTCTTCCTCCTTGGTGGCTGTCAGGTGCAATGACAGGGAGAGGCCAGGAAGTGTTTTGCAAGCCCTAAGGTGTGTTTCACAAGAAAGCAAGGGAGCTTTCTCCTGCAATCGTGACAGGTTGGCAAAGGACCTGATTGGGACACTAAGTTGTTTTCTCCGGGGATGACATGGGAGCCCGTGGAGACCCGTTGGGTGCTGGGCATTGTTTTTCCCTCTTGTGCAAATAAGCGTGCGCTCACCTGCCGAAGCCCGCCCTGCCTCCCGGCTCCCCCACCTCCCTTCTGATCCGGGTGGGGGTGGGGGAGCAGCAGGCTGTGCACTGACCTTTGGGTGCAGAGTGTGGGACTGTTGTTCCGTCATCTGCAGGTCAAGGTTACGTGTGTTTTGGAGGAGAGGGTGGAAGGGGTGAGAACAGGACATCGAAGGCAGTAGAGCCCTTAGAAAAGCTAAGCCCCCTGGAGGTCGAGTCACCTGACCACTGGGGCAGAGGCTGGGAAGGACCCGGGAGACCGGAAGGGGCCTTACAGGTCACTTACGCAATCCCGCAGCTCTGCACGGGCTCTGGGTGAGCCAGGGAGCCTTTATCTGTAGAGACTTGTGCCAAGAACAAGAGCTACCCCGTGCTAAGCATTCATTCTTGACCACGTGGTGGAAACCCTTGGAGGTGCCGGGAATACCACGGACAAGAAACACGCTACCCATGCCCCCCGCCCCCCGCCGGGGCTTCCTTGGAGGTAGACCATAACCCAGTAAAAAGTATCTGAACGATAAAATTTCAGAGCCTTGGAAGGAAATAATAAGAGGTCTCAGAGGTGGGGGAAAGCCTCGATGGAGGGAGGGGGTCAGGGGAAGCCTGAGCGCGCGCTAGGCCAGGTGCTGGGCCTCCCATCCTCTCAGCCGCCCTTACAGGTGTGGGCAGATCTCCGTTTTGCCAACAAGGAACCCCGCGTTCAGAAGGGATGAGAGTGGCGGTCAAGTCCCAAACTCCTAGCGCCCGCTTCCTACCAGCCCATGCTGAGCAGCTGCTGCCACCTGGATGATGAAACTACTGGGGAGGACTGCACCATCTCTCAGCTGGCGTCCCTGCCGGTGTGGGGGGCCAGGGAGGAACGCGCCTCCGGGGAGTAGCTGAAAAGAGCTCTGAATTCGCAGAAGGCGAGACAACAGGCCCCCCGCCCGGCCCCCGCGATACTGAGCCAGAACCCCGCTCCCGCCTCTGCCGGGACAAAGCCGGCTCATCCCCTCCCACCCCCCGGCAGAGCCCGACTTGGGTTCCCGCCTCCGGCCCGGCCCCCGATCAGACCAGCGCGAGGCACTATGGGACTTGTAGTTCAACCAGCCCCCGCACCTGCTCTAGAAACGTACTGGAGAACTACGGAACCCAGGGGCCAGCGGGCGGCCCGGGGCGGACTCAACGGCGGTGGGTGTGCGAGCGCAGGGCACCCCGCGGTGCTGGTGCTGGCTCTGCGCGCTGTGCTGCGGGTGCGGGCGCTGGAGCCCGAGAGCCGCTCCTGGCGTGCGCGCTAGCCGGACGCGCGGGAGGTGGCCAGGTGGCGACAGGCACGTTGCGTGCAAGCATTGGGCACAGCCGCTGCGATACCCGATTGTGCAGCGCTTTGGCTCCGCAGGGGCGAGGTGGAGGGTCCAATCGCGGCACTCAGCCGCGGAGCCAGGCTGGCCCCCATCGCTTCAGGAGCCCTTGGCTGGGCTTGGGGGCAGGCGGACGGGTGCCCACCTTAGGCTGTGCGCGACGTGTTTCTCTCTCTCTCTTTTTTATGCCAAGGTTTCTCAGAGCGGGTGCGCGATGCAGCGAGCGGCAGCATTGGTCCGGCGGGGTTGCTGCCCGCGGACCCCGGGTCCCTGGGGCCGTTGTCAGAGCAGCGCGGCCGCGGAGGCCCCGGCCGTGCTCAAAGTGAGGCCCGAGCGGAGCCGGCGCGAGCGCATCCTGACGCTCGAGTCCATGAACCCGCAGGTGAAGGCGGTGGAGTATGCGGTGCGGGGACCCATCGTGCTCAAGGCCGGCGAGATCGAACTGGAGCTGCAGCGGGTGAGTGAGGGCGCCCCGGCCGCGGGGCTGCGGGCCGCCGCCAATGCCGGGGGCGCTGCCGGGGTCCGCGCGCCAGGCTTCCTCCCAGCCCTCGCGGCTCCTGCAGTCGGCCAGGCTTGAGTTGAACACAATGCCTCCCCCCCGACCCCTTCACCCACCAGCGCCCGGCACTCGGCATAGAGTAAGACCCTCCGATGCGGTTCACTTGGGCGGCGGCAGTGCCTGGCCCTGCATGTTCGGTGGGCAGTGCATGTTAGGCGGCCGTCTTCCCCGCTTGGACCCCAGGTCCTGGGAGGACGCGGGTGGGGGGAGGGCAGAGAGACAGCAAGGAGCAGTGAAGAGATCAGAATTTCAGAGCGTGAATAAGTCCTTTGAAGAAAGTAACATGGAGGGGCGGGGGGCTGGTAGTGGTGGGAAGGTGATCACAAGGGAGGAGGGGAGGGCTTGTGCCCCAAACTTTTTCTCTCCGTGTACAGGACCTTTTGGGTCATTCTACCCGTAATGAGTGCCCAATGAGAGCAGGGCCAGGAGGGCCCTGCCTAGTTCCTTATTTTAGCCTCCCTCTGGAACCTTGGTCTACGGCCACGCTTGTTCTCTGTCTGAGCACACAGCCACCCCTCTGTGAGTGGTCGGGTAGTCCGAGACTTGGGCCCTGTGGACCGCGGTAGGGACTTCCTTGGTCTTGGTGGCCAGCTGGCTGGGGTCTTGGCTTGAGTTCACAGCTGTGTGTAAAGGGACCGCACACCCAGGAGTGATTTCTGCCTCTGAGCAGCCAGGGTGGCTGGTGTGGGTGTTCCAGGGGCCCCTGTAGGACTTCTAACCTGGGTGGGCTTCTGTAGGTGACATCAAGAGGGGAATGTCGAACACTAAGCGCACCTGGGGTTGGTAGGAGCTGACGATGAAAGACCGTAAGATAGTGGGACAATCTTGCTCAAGATAGATCTGACTCAGAATGGGGGTGGGGGGGGCCCTTGATCTGCTTTCAGAGGTACCAGAACTGGACCCCCGGGGAGCTGGTCACTTAGTGTCCCAGAATGCGTGAAGGGGACATGACACTTGGTCCCCCCTCCGACAGGGACTTTGAGGGTTTGATGAGCTTGTGGGCTGCTGACATCTCCTTGGAACACCCAGTTCTGCTGACTCAAAACGCTGACAGGTCAGGGCCCGTGTCTCCCTCTGACTCCTTGCAGGGCTAAGTTTAAGATTGGCGCCCGAGGCTGGCTTGGTTCCTCTCCTTCCCTAGCCAGGAGGGGGCCGGGCGGGGAGCCTTAACCCCCTGTTAAGACAAGGCTGGGGTGGCTTCTCAGGTGCCAGAGCTGGCTGGGGTTCAGGGGTTCTACCTTTTGCTAAATAGCGTGGGTGTGTGCTCAGTGCAGCGTGAGGTTGGTTGGGACAGGAGCAGACGGCTCTCTCCTCCCCCCAGTCCTTTAAGAGTTGGTGGGCTTCTAATTTGTATTCTTTATTTAAAAATTTTTTTAAATTATTTTGGAGAGAAGGGAAGGGAGGGAGGAGGAGAGGGAGAGAAACATCGATCGGCTGCCTTCCCTAGGCAGCCCAGCTGGGGATCGGACCCACACCCCTGGCGTGTGCCCTGACTGGGAATCAAACCAGTGAGCTGTGCTGGGCTCAGGACTTTAAGGCGCCAAGTTTGGGCGTGAAAGTGTGAAATCCAGGAAGGATTTCTAGCAGGGCACGGCCCGTGATTGCAGGTAAACAAAGCCGGAAACACCCTCTGGTTTCTGGGACAGAGGCCCCACACCCCGCGTCCTGCCGCGGAGCCCCTTGAGGCGATCTTTCTTGCGCACTGATCTTTCTGTGCGCCTCCCTCGTCCGGTGCTCTCCCTCAAGCTCGTCCCTTCTCGTCTGCTCCTTCCCTGTGTGGGGTCCCCATCGCCTGGGGGTGGGCGCTGGGGAGCGGGGCCTGGCCAAGCCAGCACGGCCTCCGCACACCCCTCCCATTCAGGAGACGGTTGCTGCCCTGTGCCAGCCTCACCCGTGCCCTTCTGAGGAGCTGTGGGATTTTCCAGGTCCCTTTTTTTTTTTCTTTGTCTCAGCCCGGCTTTGGTCTTCCTCTCCCTGTTAGGGACTGTGGCGACCAAAACTGAACAGCTGCCGTACGGGTTCGATCTGGTTCTAGACCGCATGGGCAAGTATCCGTAGGGAAGAGGGTGGCGGCAGGAATCTCCTGTCCTCATCTCTAAAAGGAGAGCGGCGGCCCGGGGAACCTGAGGCCGTCCCTGGTGGCACCAAGGCCTTTAAACCGCGCAGAGTCACCAGGTGCTCTGCAAACACGGGGGCCGGCTGGCTGGACACGTGGCTGTGGGTGGTTTGCCCGGCGAGTCCTGTCCTTCTGGCTCCCGTGACAGGACTGGAGAAGGCTCGGGAGGGCTGCGGGAGGGGCCGCGGCCAAGTGGGCGTGAAAGGGACCGCCCTCCTCCAGGGGTGTGCGGCTCCGGAGGCTGCAGCTCCGAGGGGAGGAGCCCCTCAGATTTTCAGGTCCCCCTGCTCCCTGAAAAAGGAGCTGCCAGTCTGCCTACCTCTTCCCTTGCTTCCCCCGGGGGAGGGAGGAGGTCGGCCCAAGCGGAACAGCTTTGCTTCTGTCTGTAAAGAACTGGCAGTTGGGGCAGAACATCCCTAGCTGGAGGGACGGGCTGATCGTTGCAGCCGCGCCACGGAGGTGCCTGCTGCAAGCGAAGGACCGAGACGGGAACCCTGGGGGGCCGGGCACGGGAGGTGACATCTCACCGGCCATCTTCTGTAGAGTTCAGACGCGACCGTACAGTAAACACCTCCGTGGAGCCGCCGGGCCTGTGAGAAGGGCCGTGACAGCTCTCCTGTCCTCCTCCGCGCTGACACTCCTGAGAGCCGCTGTCCCCAGAGCCCGCAGCCTCCTCCCGACCCCTACTTGAGCGCAGTGGTGGGAAGGGAGCCCCGCTGGGTGGGAATGCGTCTCAGTGCCCCACAGGGAGGCAGCCCCGGGCAGGCTGCACGCGGGTAGACCGGACAGGTGGGCTGAGGGATGCAGGCGGGGGTCAAGGGCGCTGCATGCTGACCGGGCAGGCCCCAGGGGGTGAGGCTGAGGCCTGGTGAGTCAGTGAGGGCAGGAGTCTGCCCGGCACAGTTTCCTCTGTATGGTGGCCTTTGGTGGGGCCGGCTGGTCCCCTGCCATTCGAGAGCCCTCCAGCTCACCTGTCGTGGCACCAGGACCCAAGCAAGGCACGTTCAGGGCTCCCTGTCGGCTGGCCCCGAATTGGCCGAGAGGCACAGAGGACGGCACAGGACAGGAACCTCCGGGCCCCATGCCAGGCATTGTCTTCTCCCAGCAGCGGGCTGCTGGGGGCCCGCAGCCCTGTGCTGGTCCCTGGCGCTCGCTGTGACAGATGTGCCCTGCTAAGGAAGGACTGGGCCCGAGCCTCAGCAATCACTGTGCTCAGCAGGCAGGCCTGGGGGCCGATGCAGCCACGATGATGGAGGGTCCATGCCAGGAGCCCCGGCCAGGGCCAAGGGGTGTGTCAGGCCCGCCCCTTCACACAGCGGCCCCAGTCAGGCCTATGTCCCCAGCCTTCTTGGCTCCTGCCCGTGGGATGAACTCTGAGCCACACGCCGGGCAGCCCATCTCCGGGGGGCCTGCTCTCACCCATGGCCTGGTCCGAGCAGCGGGCAGCACCGCCCCGGCCTTGGCCTTGAGAACGCTCTGGCTGCTTCTCCTTGCCTCCCCAGGACATCTTTGCAAAGTGGCCGGCCCTGAAGAACTCGGCATGAGGGGATTAAAAGCCTCTTTCCTACGCAGAAACATAGCATTTGGAGATTTACCAGGCCCCATTTACGAAGGTCCAGGGCCATTTCTGGGGCGCCCCCCTCAGCGCCGCCTTGCCCATGCCTCCTCCAGAAGCAGCTGGGGAATTTCTACGAGGGAGGGGCTTAGGGGTGGACGCCGGGTCAGGAACACCTGATTGGCTGCTGCTTTTATCCCTTAAGCCCACTGGTTTATGCTTAAGGTGTATATTACTGATTTAAAAAGGGAAAGTTTTCTAAAGTTGCTTTTACTCCCACATTGTGAGAAATGGAGAAAAAGGCTGGTGTTAAAATGACAGACTTCCATCGTTAAAATTTGTACTTTGGGTGCCTTTGGAGAAAGGGCAGCAGGGAGGGGAAGGTGGCCCTGCCCACGCTCCCCGCTCCCCGCCCCCCCGCCCCTTGGCACTGCCACCGCCTGGCCGCCGCCTGACCGCGCTCTGCCCGCCCTGACCCTCGAGGCCCCGCCCCGGTGCAGCTCGGTAAGATGATGGTGTCCGGGCCCTGCCGGGCCATCTTCATGCCGTTTCATCCCAGCTGCACCGGAGGGAGGCCCTGAACCTGTGGGTTCTAACTCTTCCAGTGGCTCCTTCTGGGTCCGTCGGAGAGCAGGACAGCACACCCACATTCCCGGTCCCGAAGCCCCCCACCTGGACCCAGGTGTCCTTGTCACCTACCAGTGATGTCATCACCGGGGGCTCTCTGGGATCTCTTCTCTGTGCTCAGGCGGTGGCCTTGGTTTTGCTCTTCAGCCAGTCTTTTCTTCCCTGATGCTAAAAAGAGGGAGGAAAAAAAAAAAACAATGAAAATCCACCCACGTCTTTCATTCTGCAAAGTCAAGGTTGCACGGGTGGGAGGGGCCCCGAGAGTCTCTGCTGATGGTGTTTTCTGGGGAGGGTGTCCGCAGTACCTGGCCATCTACCCAGGCGGGAGCAGGGGCTGTGGGGTCCTCTCCTGCTGACCTTGGCCTCCCTCCGCCACGTGTGCCCCAGGACCCTTGGTTCAACATCGCTCTGCGGCCGCCCTGGGCTGTGGGCCTGCAGTGGCCTCCGGTGCCCAGGAGAGTTCTCCCAGCCTTTTCGGAAAGCAGGAGACGGCAGCGTGGCGGTTAGGGAGGCTGGCTGCTCCTGGGGTCTGGCTTCGAAGCCCAGTACCAGTATTTATCCTTTATGTGACCTCGGGCAGGTCTCTGTGCCCTTGGCAGCCTCGATTTCCTCATCTGAAAACGGGATTAACACTACTTCTTCCCCGTGGGGTGGCTGTGAAGGTTAAGTGCGACCGGGCTTGGCACCATGGCCCACAGCTGCTGAGGCTCAGAATAGCACTGCTTATTAATATCCTGTGGGAGCCTCGCGTGGCCTCTGGAACCCGTGGTCTGAGTGTCTGAAGTAACCAGCTGTCGTCTTCTCTCTGCTCAGGGTATCAAAAAACCGTTCACCGAGGTCATCCGTGCCAACATCGGGGATGCCCAGGCCATGGGCCAGCAGCCAATCACCTTCCTCCGACAGGTGAGCTGGCCCCGGGAAGGCAGCAGGCACCAGGGTCCCGCAGGGAGGCGCCTCTGCAGCGGCAGCCCCTCTGGCCCCCGTGTCCCAGACTCACCCCCTCAGCCACCTGCCGCTGGCCCCTGCCTGGGAGCCCCCCTGCCCCGTTCTGTGCGCGTGCGTGTGCGAGCCTCTGGCCTGTGTGGCAGAGTCGGGCTGGGGGCCTGGCAGCTGGCCTCTCCTGTCCCCGGCTCCTCTGGTGAAACAGCCCGACCCCAAGCCCAGGGCGCCCTGCCCCCCCACCTCTCCTGTCTCCCCTTCTGCAGCAGGGCACCCAGGACCCTCCTCCTCACCTACCCCCAGCGCCCCCAGGCCTCAGGGTTGTCACCTCGCAGCACGTCGTCCCGCCCAGGGTCCCGCCCAGGGTGCCTCGTGCCCTTCCCCGCCCTCCAGGGTGGAGGCTGCCCGGAGCCCAGCCTGCACCTCCGTGCCCCCAGGTGATGGCGCTCTGCACCTACCCAAACCTGCTGGACAGCCCCAGCTTCCCAGAGGATGCTAAGAAGCGAGCCCGGCGGATCCTCCAGGCCTGTGGCGGCAACAGCCTGGGTGAGGCCCCGACCTGCCGGGCCCCGGAGGGCGGGAGGGCGGGAGCGGGCGAGCGCGTCGTCTGGGCGGTGGCTGACCGAGGCGTGTGTGTGCGAGGGCGTGTGGGGGTGCTGGCGTGATACACAACAGCGTTCCTCTTCTTGCCTGGCTGCCAGCCTCCTCAGGGCTGAGCCGACGGGGTAAATGCTATCTTTTGGGGGATGGGGACGCAGCAGGCGTAGCTCCTGGCTCGGCGGGCACGGGCTTTGCCCCTGGGAGCCGGCCGGAGGGGGGTGGGGGGCGCAGCCCTGTCAGCACAAGGGTTAACCAGCACCCAGCCTCAGGACGATGGCTCTGTCCAGCATCGTTCTCTTCTCCTCACCCTGTGGTCCGCTCATCCCTGCATGGCCTGGCCGACTGTTTGGGGGGGAGGGTAGCGCTGCCACATGCCTCTGCCCCCCTCTGGGCGGCTTCCCTGGTTCCCACTCTGCCCCGCCCACCCCTCACCTGCTGTGTCCCCGGGGCCCCACCTGTGGTCCCCTTTGTCGGGAGCCCAGCCCTGCGCAGCGCCTGCCTCCCCGGAGTGGGCGTGGCCCCGCAGATGTGAACATGGCCTTCTCTGTCTGTCGCACGCTGGGCTGGGTTTGCAGCCTGTGGACCTCGGCTCCGTTGCTCTCGTTGCTCAGCTGTCCGCTTTCCTGTTTATTCCTGCCCCATCCCTCTGCCTGGCGTTTACACAAGGGACCCGGCGTCCCCCGCCCAGTGGGAAGCAGTTGCCCTTAGAGCTTTTTTAGGACCCGTGCCTGGATGTTCCAGAAGGTGGGACAGGGGTTCTTGTGGTGTGCTCAGCAGGGGAAAAGCCACCCTTGACCTCTCTGTCATCGTCCTGCCTGTCACCTCCCCCTTTCGCTCTCTGTCCCTCTATCAAGAGTCCTGGGCGTACCTTCCTGGCTGTGGTCACCTGCCCGCCCTGTGACCGGAGTGCTGTGGTCTCGGGTGTGGGGCGGGCCCGCGGGGGAAGAGGTGCCCTCGTGGAGACGCACAGAAGCAGCAGGCGACGGTGGGAAGTGGCCGGGCCTCATCTGTGTGAACTGGAGTCCCTGGGGAAGTGAAAGGCCAGTTGGGGATGG
Source organism: Anoura caudifer (assembly GCA_004027475.1). Lineage (NCBI taxonomy): Eukaryota > Metazoa > Chordata > Mammalia > Chiroptera > Phyllostomidae > Anoura > Anoura caudifer. Next base: position 35,109 of record PVKU01008760.1, on the reverse strand, counting down.
GGCCCTGTCTTTAGGACAGACTCCCCAGCGGAGACTGGAGGCCAGCGTTGGGGGATCCGTGTGGTTTGCTCAGTAACAGGAAGGCAAAGGCTGGAGGGCCTGGCCTGTGGGAGCAGGCGAGGGCCGGAGCTCAGGGAGGCGGTGAGCCCCAGGCAGGCAGGCGGCTGCGTTAGGGCCGCCTCGCCGCCAGCACCCCACCCCGAGCGGGCCCCTTGGCTTGGACCTCCAGCCTCGGACACTGGCTCTGCCTGCTCTTGCATTTTGTATGTAACTGGTGGTCCAGATTTTAGTCTACGTGGGCCTGAAGTCAGTGTTAACACGGGTGATGATGGTACAGGGTCGAGCCCGGCAGCCCAGGGACTGTGCTGGTTTGGCTCAGGGCTGCGGACCCCTGGGGCGGGCGGTGCCATTTGGGTCGACCCGTTCTCCAGTTTGGGGACCCCATGGAGGCACCAGGGATAAAACACAGCAGCCCCAGCTGTCACGACTTGTCAAAGAACACACGTAAATCCCAGCTGGGCAGTGACCCGGGGGTGGGGGCCACGGCCTAGACTCTGCTGGACCTAGTTGGTGGTTGGTGAATATGGAGTGAACAGTGAGTAGATGAGTGGATAGCTGGCTGAGTGGGTGAACAGATGGGTGGATGGGTGGATAAGTGGGTGGGTGAACAGATGAGTGGGTGGGTGAGTGGACAGATGGGTGGGTGGGTGGATAAGTGGGTGGGTGGGTGAACAGATGGGTGGGTGGGTGGGTGGTAGGACGGGTGGATGATGAAGCCCCGGTGGGTGGTCGAGCCGTGTGCCACAGTTTAGAGCTTAGAGTAGGGGGAGTCAGGTCCCACTGAGACCCCCCCCACTGTTGATCCCACGCACGACCCCAGTGACGCCCGGCCTCCGCTCACCGCCGTGCATGCTGCCCGCAGGGTCGTACAGCGCCAGCCAGGGCGTGAGCTGCATCCGTGAAGACGTGGCGGCCTACATCGCCCGGAGGGACGGCGGCATCCCTGCGGACCCCGACAACATCTACCTGACCACGGGAGCCAGCGACGGCATCACCGTACGTGCCGGGGCAGCTCGCCGTTGCCCGCCACTCGCCTGCACGGGGGACAGCACTGCACGTCGGGGCCAGGCTGGTGGGGGACAGGCCCGGGGGCAGCGGGCCCCTCAGCCCCTGCTGCCCTCCTTCCCGCTCCGTGAGCCGGAACGTTCCCGCAGCCTCAGCTTCCCGCACAGCGCGCACCGTGGGTCCCGCTGGAGAGGCACGGGGCCCTGGGGGTGCCTGCCCAGCCCATCGTCTGGGTGACCCTGGCCTCTCTCCGGCTCAGCACGTCCGTCCGTGGGCCTCCTCTGCCAGGCACTGTGCTGGGAGCTTTAAAGCATTTTATTTAGCTCGTTCCTCACAGCAGACCTTTTACAGATGAGGACAGGCAGACTCAGGGAAGCTAAGCAACTCTCTGGGGGCTGCGGGCCGCAGGGGGAGCTCGAGAGAGGCAGGGGTGGGGTGCGGTGGGGCCCCTGGGTGATGGGACTTCTGCTTTGCAGACGATCCTGAAGATCCTGGTTTCCGGGGGCGGCAAGTCCCGGACGGGAGTGATGATCCCCATCCCGCAGTACCCCCTCTACTCGGCGGTCATCTCGGAGCTGGACGCCGTGCAGGTGAACTACTACCTGGACGAGGAGAACTGCTGGGCCCTGAACGTCAAGGAGCTCCGGCGGGCCTTGCGGGAGGCCAGAGACCGCTGCAACCCCAAGGTGCTGTGTGTCATCAACCCCGGGAACCCCACAGGTCTGCGCTCCCCTTCCTCGCTGGTGTGGGGGGTGGGGGGGGGCAGCGGGGGTGGGGGTGCTGGCGTACTACACACCTGGGCGCTGGAGAGTTAAGAAATGACGTGAAGTCCTGCTGGCTTGCGGTTTCTGAGGGCATTTCCAGACTTGCTAACAGAAAACCCCTCCAGCGCGCCAGCTGGGGAGGTGAGCCAGGGCCGGTTGCAGACTCCCCCTGGAGGCTTCTGCTACACAAGCGCCCCCATTCATCCCGGCCTCCTGCTTGTTTTCCTGAACCAGTTTCCAAGAACGCTGGTGTGTGCGTCTTTGTGCGCCTCCCTCGCAGCCTCGCTGCGGACCTGCAGGCCTGAGAAAGGAAAGGCCGCACTTAAAGCAAACAAACAAAAAAACCTGTTCCCAGAAGCTGAAAATCACTCCTAATTTTGCCTATTTTTTCTTAAAAAAAAAAAAAAAAAAAACAGGCGCAGTCCTGCCTGTTCTGGTCTTTCTGGGCTGCGGGCTGCGGTGTCCCTGGCACTGTTTGGACGTTGTCTGGATGCCGAGAACAAGGGCCCCTCTCTGCTTTGTCGAGATGAGCTGGGTCAGGGCCAAAAGCGCGTTGGAGTCGATCGTGGAATCTGCTTGTTGGGGACATCGGACGTGCCTCCACCCGCTGGGAGTGCCACTTGAATTCCGGAACAGAGACAATGGGCAGCCGGCTGTCATGGGCGGGCACATCTGCACCAGCTCCTGGGGCCTGGGGGTCGGGGTGAAGATCCTGAGCAGGTGGCTGGCGGAAAATGACAGGCAGCCAGCCTCTCCCTCCTGGCTGAGCATGAGAATCACAAAGGGCGCTTTTTGAAAAGGCTGCACCCCAGAATCTCCGGGGAGGGGGTGCAGGCAGCTTTGTCAGACTTGAGCTTGTGAAGAGACAGGCCCCTGGACCGCCCCCCCCCCCCCCAGCTCCAGATACTCTGCCGTGATTGGCCAGGATGGGCTGGAGAATTTGAGTTTCCCACCAGCTCCCAGGGAGGCTGCTGGGCCCCCCACCCCTTGCTGCATTAGCAAGTCCTGCATCTTAGGAAATTCTCTGCAGGCCCAGTTTGTGTGAGAGGGGCAGGAACTTCCGGGCAGGTGTTTACACCAGTTTCGCCTGTCTGTCTGGGAGGAAGTAACTGTTTCTTCTTAAACTGTTTTAGGTAAAGGGGCTGTAGATTTTATAAAGAGTAACTTTATAGACGGACAGGGGCTCTCTGGCATCTGAATGAGTGAAAATCGGCCAATTCCTGGAAGAAGCCGGCCTGGAGCACCCAGGGGGGCCACCCCGCACCCCTACCCCGGCCCCAGAATCCCAGGACCCTGGGCTGGCTTCACAGGAAGCCGCTGGCACTTGTTTGGCAGGACACAAGCTGGTTTCTTCGTAAACGAATTGCTTTATCGCTCAGATAGTTTGAGGCTGAAATGCAAGCAGAGTCACCCAACACGCTTACAAGACGCAGCTATAGAAATTTTTCAGACGTATTCTTGCATAGATAAGAATACAGGTATTTTCATTTGTAACAAAAAGATAACAGGCTCGACATGCTGCTTTGCATCGGATGTATACGTATACATGAATGATACATGAGCACACACGTGTATGTACTTACCGTGCGCATCAGGCACAGCCCCCAGGGAATGCCGGAGTCGTTCCGGGTGAGGTTCCGACCTGGGGAGAATGTGAACAGCGTCACAACCCACAGTCTGGTTTTGTTGTGTTTTTTTTTTTCAGGCCAGGTGCAAAGCAGAAGGTGCATAGAAGACGTGATCCACTTTGCATGGGAAGAGAAGCTCTTTCTCCTGGCTGATGAGGTGAGGGCCGCTGCTGCCAGCTGTCCTCCCCATCATGGCCGGGGTGCGAACCCAGGCCAATGGGACTTCCCAGTGTTGGAGGGTGGGGCCTGCCCACGGGCGAGGCTGTGACCTAAAGCGTCCCCACGTGGTTTGGACTCAGTTACACACTTCAGAAATCTAACCCAAACCGCCTCAACTTTAAAATAAGAAAGGCGGGCTTACAGGTGTGCGGGGCTGGATCCAGGACTCGAACCACATCTCAGGCCAGATTCTCCTGCGTTCCTCCTGGCACGCTGGCCCCATACACAGGTCTGCTCGGCCCCCTGCCCGGAAGGGGCGTTTCTTCCTGGGGGCTCCAGCAAAGGTGTCAGGATGGAGACTCCTCGGTGCAGCGAGGACCACACAGTCCACGCTGCACCCACCACTCACTGTGGTTCGGCAGGGGTGGCCAGGGTAGAGTGACCAGGCCCTGAGCTGGGTGTGGGGTCTCTACTCTGTCCTCCCAAACCTCCCGAGCGAGGGCGGTGAGAGTGGGCGCTGGGTGGGGCGGCGCAGCGCCGGGACGGCGTGACCCTGCGTGCCTCCGTACCTGCTGCGTCCTGAAAGGAGGGGAGTCTCGATGACCCGCAGATGCGGGGCCAAGGCCTGCGCCCTCCTCCTGCTTTGCAGGGGAGAACTGGGAGGCCTGGCAGGCCCTGTGTGCCCGGCATCTCATGTCCGAGTGGTTTCTGGTCAGCCCCAGCGTGCAGTACACGAGCTTTGTTGCTTTGTTCCTTAGTGCCCCGTTCTCTCTCTCTCACACACACTCACACATGCACGCGCGCGCGCACACAGCCTGCCCACCACGCTGCGGCCATGATGGCACATGGGCCTTCGTTTCTGAAGGAGAGAAGAGGCGGCAGAATGAGCCGTGGATTTCCTCCTGCCCTGGCCCGCCAGCCTCCCCTCTGGGTCTAGGGAGAGGGGGCGGGGGAGGACCCTGCCTGGCTTGCTGGAGGCCCATCTGGCCTGGGCTTCCCATGCCTTCCCACTGACCCACTCAGCCCAAGGGCCTCGGTTTCCCTGGCCTCCAAAGGGGTGTAGCAGGTCCACCTCCAGGGCAGTGGGTGGACAGGACAGGGAAAAACAGGCGTGGGAGCTGCTCGCCGTCACGGTCTGGTGGGGGGCCGACGGAGAAAGTGTACCGAGAGAACAGGTCTGACCTGGGCAGGGGCCGAGGAGGCGGCACAGTTCGCTCTTCATCAGGGAGGCCAGGGCAGGACAGGGACCACTCCTGTCCCCAATGTCATCATGTCACGCTTCAGGGGGGGCTCCTGCTTGGGCAGGCGGGCGTCCCCCGCATCATCACGGGTCACGGGAGGTAGAAAGGCAGCCAGAGGACTGGGTGGGAGATATCACTGCGCGTCCAGCCCCGGCACTTCCTGGCCCAGCCCGGCAGCAGCGCGGAGCCCTGAGCCCCGCCCCGCCCCCGCAGGTGTACCAGGACAACGTGCACTCGCCCGACTGCAGCTTCCACTCCTTCAAGAAGGTGCTCTTCGAGATGGGGCCCGAGTACTCCGGCAACGTGGAACTCGCCTCCTTCCACTCCACCTCCAAGGGCTACATGGGCGAGTATGTGGGCCCCACCCGCTCCTGCTGCCTCTGGTGGCCTGATCCTCGCGGTCACCCGTCACCCCCGCCCCCCGTGCAGACAGCAAGGGCCGTCCTCAACCACCGCCTCTGCTGATCCGAGAGGCCAAGACAGGCCTCACCTCCCCCGGGGGCGCCCCCTGGTGTCAGGACAGCCTGGTGCAGGGCGTCTGCAGTCAGCCCTGCGCGTGGGTGGGTGCACACAAACGCAGCCTCGCAGCAGCTCCAGCGGCGGTGCTTCCGCCTGACCTGAGGCTGTGGCTCAGGTGCGCAGGCTGAGGGGCAAGGATGGCAGCCCGAGTGGACAGATACAGTCGGGCCTGTGGTCCACGCTGGCGAGCACCGCCTGAGCCCTGGGGCCGGAGTCCACTCCAGCCCGGTGTGTGTGCATGCCGCTGGGGCCCTCCGAGTCCTGTGCTGACCTCGGCCCTGCGGGCACGCAGCCAGTGCACGTCCTAGTGAGGGGAGGGACGGAGAGAGACCGCTGAGTGAGATCACTGTCAGGCGGAATGCCGGGAGGTAGGGGTCACCGAGGAGTCAGCTTGAGTTAAGACTGAAGGGGGCCCAGGGAGTGGCACATGTGAAGGCCCCCCGGGGCCCCCACGACCAGAGAGGGCAGGGGAGGCCAGGTCAGGGCTGCTGAGGTCGTTGCTCACTTTTGCTCTGGGCGAGATGAAAGCCACGGAGGGTTGGAGTGGAGGTGAGGCCTCCCCCGGCTGACAACTTCTACAAGCTTCTCTCGGGGTGCAGGGTGCTGGGTGCTGAGGCAGGGACAGACGTGGGGGCACACATCAGGGGCTGTTCCGTCCGGGTGAGGTAGTGTGGGCCAGGGCAGAGACGGGAAAGGAGGGCTGGGCCCTGGGTGTACTGGGGGGCGGAGTTGGCGGAATTGCCTGGAAAGGTGGGTGTGAGACGCAGGAATCAGGGCAACACCCACGGTTTTGTTCCCAGCAGGAGGGATGGAGCCCCTTCCATCCACAGGTGAGGAAGGCTGTGGGTGAAGCGGTTTGGGGGGACAGCGGGCACTGGTGCTAGATGTGTTGAACTGGCAACAACCATTGGAGGGCCAGGTGGACACGGGGCAAGCCTGGGGCGCAGGGCCACTTCCAGCCGAGATTTCGGTTTGGGAGGTGTCAGCGGGGCGGGGTTGTTAGATGCGTCTCCGGGCCTGGGCCTCTCACAGGGAGACAGGGGAGGTCCAAGGCCCGGCTCCAGGCCTCGCTGCTGGATGCCGGGGGGAGGAGAGGAAGCCCCCGCGGAGGAGCCTGAGGAGGACAGGCCAGGGTGTGACAGCCGAGGGCCCGCCCACCATTTCCAAGGTTCCCTGATGTGTCGGTTGTCAGGCTGTGCAGCTGGAGGCGGGTGAAACTTTGAAGCTCAGAGTTGTATTTGGCAGGTGGAGGAGCTGCCCCCGCTGTCGCTGGTGTGTTCGGTGTGGACAGGGCCGAATTCACGCGTCTTGCTGGTCTAAGTGGTGGCGCTGGCGCTGTCTCGGCGACTCTCCTAATCAAACCTGTTCTCTACGGGCCCGTGTTTCCAACTCTAGCGCGTTCGTCCTGCACCTGTCACACTCGGTCCCCTGGAGGCTGCTGTCCCGATGGGACCCTCCCGTCCTGACAACAGGGGCAGACGGATCCCCTGCTCGATTCTCCGCTCTTCCGCACAGGGTTAGGCAGGAAGTCCCTTCTTCCAGCGTTCGTGACGGGAAACCTGAGATGCCTGCCCCGTCTGCTCACCTCACCGCGTCCAGCCCAGGCATTAGAGGGAACCGGGCTTTGCCAGTGAAGCTGAGTGTCTGATGGGGGGGCGTCGTCCCGCCCGGCGGTCTGCGGTGGACGGCGAGGGGTGCAGAGAGGAAGGGGCGGCCCGGCTCCCGCCGGGGGAGGCTGCCCGGGGGCAGTCGCTGGTCCGAGCCCGGTCAGGCGCCGTCCCGGGAAGGAGACAGGGCTGCCGGAAGGACCGCTGGCGGAGCTGATGTGGTTCTGAGGGGTTTGTGTGCAGGCGGTGTGACACCGTGTCAGTCTGGGTCCTTTTAGCAACAGCAACAGAAACTCAGCCGGAACGGGCCCCCACCAAAAAGGCTTTTTCTGTTTCTCATCCGTATCCATAAAGAGTCCGGAAGTAAAGCTGAATCCGGGGCTTAACGACGTCCGCGGGGTCCCGGGTCTGCCTTCTTCCTTTGCCTCGTTGGCTGTCAGCCCTACCCCTCCGCGGGTTGACTTTGTTTCCGGCAGCAGGAAGCTCCAGCACGAGTGGTCCTCAGGCTGACACCCTGCAATGACTCGCCCGCCCCCGGCACAGGGGGACGCCAGGCCTGAATCTGTGCCGCTTTGGAGCGGGGCTGGTGTGCTAGGAGTGGGGTGTGGAGCGGGGGTTCAGGCTCAGACAAGATGAAGGCGTGTCTGCGACATACCAGTCCCAGGTGTGGGGGTGTCCGGGGCAGGCTGTGTGGCCCACAGGGTCATCCGAGGGCAGGCTGGGGGGCTGGCTCTGCCCCCCAGCAGGTCGAGTGCATCTCTGGCTTGGAGGCGGCTGCCCCAGTGTCTCCCCCTCTCGGGAAGTGAGGGGAGGAGACAGAAGAGGGAGGGCGCTTCCTCCTTGTAAGGAGGTCCTGCAGAATCTGCACAGAGCGCGCCGCTCACCTCCCCCTGGCCAGAACTCAGCCACACCTGGCCGCCCAGTGTCGGGCGCAGGGAGGGCTACAGAAGCTTCTGGTTGGTGGGACTGCGCTCAGCTGAGGTCTTGCCCCCCCACCCTCCAGGTGTGGCTACAGGGGAGGCTACATGGAGGTGATTAACCTGCACCCCGAGATCAAAGGCCAGCTGGTGAAGCTGCTCTCGGTGCGTCTGTGCCCGCCCGTGTCCGGGCAGGCTGCCATGGACATCGTCGTGAAGCCCCCGGTGCCCGGGGAGGAGTCCTTTGAGCAGTTCGCCAGGGTGAGCCCCGTGGCCTGCGGCCCAGCTGGGGTCTCAGCACCAGCCACTCTCCAGATGGTTCCTCTGGGCGGGAGCCCCCCCAGGAGGTGGGGTCTGAGGGTGCGGCAACCCTCCTCTTCCTCGCCCGTGGGCCCACGCCTGAGCACCAGGGGAGCGGTCCCGGGAGGGCCAGTGGCCCCGCCTCCCTTCCTGGCCAGCCGTGTCTCACGCAAGCGCCCGCTCGCCTTCCCAGTCAGTGCTGTTGGGTCGTTGGAGGGGCTGGTCCCTCCCTCGACATCGGGAGAGGCTGACGCCTGTGCTCTCTCTGTCCCGTCAGGAGAAAGAGTCTGTCCTGAATAACCTGGCCAAGAAAGCTAAGCTGACAGAAGACCTGTTTAACCAAGTCCCCGGGATCCACTGCAACCCGTTGCAGGGGGCCCTGTACGCCTTCCCTCGGATCTTCATCCCCCCCAAAGCCGTGGAGGCAGCTCAGGTCGGGGTGCTGGGTGGGCTCAGCTCTCTCTCTGGGCTCACTGGGGGCGGCTTCTTGCCCGGGGGCTCTGAACTTGGGGGACCCTCAGCCAGATGGCGCTTACCGTGTGAAGGTGGCAGCCCCCAGGCCCAGCCCTGCATGCTGCGCTGCGGGCCCCGGGCGAGGGGTGTTGATCGGGCCCTCTTGGGGCTGGTGCCCTCCGGGCAGGTGCGCAGCCTGGAACTCTGTGCCTTTGACAGGCCGGGGAAGCGGTGAGAGCCCCTGCAGTGCCCTCTGCCTGGGCGCCGCGGCCTGGAACTTCACGTCTCAAGCTCGTTCAGATTCTGATTTGGGTTTAGGGAGTCTGTGGAGGTCCGAGCTTCCGTGTTTCTAGCCACTTCTCAGGTGATGCGTTTCCACAGACCCTGTGCTGAAGATTGGGTGTTTCCGAGTGTTGTCCTCGGCACCCCGTTAAACATTCAGACCCCGTCTGCCCCCCCAGACCCTCCGAACCACAACCCTGGGTCAGGGCCTGAGAACCCGTGTAGCAGGTGCCCCGGGCTGTGCAAACCCAGAGGTGAGAAGCACCGTGCGGTGTCCCCAGCAGCTGGCTCCCTTACAGCCCCTGGGTGCAGACCCAGGGCCCCCTGCCACTGGGGATGTGGCGCCATGAGGAGGAGGCCCCATCACGTTGAGCTGCCCCAGGCCCTGGCCGCCCTGTCCTTCCTGCCACCCCAGCTGCAGCAGCGCCGGCCTCCTGCACTGGGCCTCGCCAGAGGGGGTGGGGGCGGCCTCCACATGGGGAGGAACCTGTTTTCTCTGTGCTCCCTGCGGAACTCGGGGCCTGTACTGCGCCGCGCAGGGACCCTGACCCCGCCCTGTCCCTGCAGGCCCGTGACATGGCCCCCGACATGTTCTACTGCATGAAGCTCCTGGAGGAGACGGGCATCTGCGTCGTACCTGGCAGCGGCTTCGGGCAGCGGGAAGGCACCTACCACTTCAGGTACCGCCTCTGGTCGCTGGGGGGCGCTCCCGAGCACCATCTGGCTTCGGTGATGGAGACGTGCGCAGCCGCGGCCTCCCCTGGGCAACCCACCCCCCCAACCCCGTTCTGACCCGCAGAGCCAAGCTGGGACCCTGTGCCCGGGTCATCTCCGGGGCTGTCTGGCCCCCTCTGCTGCCTCCCTCCATCACATACCGTGTGCAACGGTCCCGGCGGTGTGTTTTCTTTACTTCCCTGGCCCTTCTCACCCCCACGATCGCGCCTTCAGCGTCCAGGGCTCAGCAGCGCATGCACGGCAACCCCGCCTACCAAGGTCCTGCTTCTGAAACGCAGAGGGACCGCTGCCCCTGCCTGATGTGGACTTTGGGGCTGCGCAAGCTGGGGCTGTGCCCTGGGGCTCCCCACACAGCCGGATCTGGTCAGAACAGCGCCTTCTCTCGTGTCCCTTGCGCACACACTCAAAAAAAAGAAAGAAACATTGTGAGCTTAGTTAGCACCTGGAGGCCAGTCTGCACTCCGTCCGGGTCACGGGCAGCATGCCCCCATGGACGGACTGGCCGTTCCGCCCTCCTCGTAGGTTCCCCTGGGCAATTCAGGGGTCATCCGGAAAGCTGCCTTTCGGGCTTGACATCACACTGACAGTACTGGAGGGCAGACTTCGTTACCATGGCAACTGGGGGCTTCCTCGGGTGGGAGAGCTGTGGGTGGAGGCGCTCTGTGGGGATTTGCAGGCCTGTCTGGCAGGAGTGACGTCTCCGGTGTGTAGGCTGTACCTGCTCTGGAGACATTCAGGACCCCGGTCCACGCTGGGCGGGGCCTCTGCAGTGACGGACGGCCCAGGGTTCTCGGCCCGTGTGTGGCTGCGGGCTCCTTGCTCTTGTTCACGTGTGTTACTTGGGTCCCCACTGTGTGCACAGGGAAGACAACAGCGCCCGGTACCATGTGGGTTCGGAGCCACAGCCCCATGGTGGCCCCCACCACCCTCATCCCCATGGCCGCAGGGGTGGGGTGGGGGTTGGGCTGTGGGCTCCAGGCCACGCCCCCTGGCTGGGGGGCCTAGTGCGCAGGCTGATGCCGCTCTCCCTCCCGCAGAATGACCATCCTGCCGCCCGTGGAGAAGCTGAAGATGGTCCTGCAGAAGGTGAGGGACTTCCACGTGCAGTTCCTGGAGACGTACGCGTGAGGGCGCTCGGCCTTCCTGCCACCCCACACTCCACTCGCCTCCACCGGCCACGTTGCCTCAGGCGTCCCCGAGGGCTACGGTCGCCTTCATTGCCACGTGGCCCAGGAGACTTTTCCTTGTGCCTTGCTGTTGGGAGCAGTTCTCTTCCGAGCCAATGTGAATTGTGGATATCTCAGAAGCCGTTTCTTTTCTTTTTTTTTTCTTTTTCTTTTTTTGATGCAACCAAAGTAGAGGGAACTAGGTGGGCCTGTGTTCCCTGCCCTTGGAGGTGCTGCTTTTGGAAGGTTCGCGTGGGGTTTGCAACCACCAGGCTGTGGTGGGTGAGATGCTGCAGAGCTGGAGGAACAAGATGTTGGGAAGCACGTGGCTTAGCCCTGGAGAGGACTGGAGACCCCCTGTCCCCACCAGGACCTGGGAAGCGAGACCCTCTGCGGTGCAGGAGCCCAGCCCTCACAGCAGGTGGGCCTGGCGCCCTCCACAGGCCCAGAGGCAGCAGCTCACGTGTCAGTCCAGAACGGCGAGGGCAGCAGCACATGGGGCGCAGGGGGTGCTGGGTTGGGTGGTGGTGGGCACTGGGGGCCACAGCCAGTGTTCTTCTTGTGTCCTGCAGGGCACCGGTGGGTGTGAGCCAGGCTCCAAGTTGAACCAGGTAGTGAGGACCTGGAGCAGACTCGAGGGCTTTGGGGGTGAAGGGCCCTCTGAGCATGCTTGGACTAGGGCAGTGGGGCTGGCCCGGTGGGGTCAGCCCTGCTTTTACCCAGCATTGGCTCTCTCCCAGGGCTAGAGGGCGCCTTTGCACACACCGCCCTCTGCTGGCGACAGCAGGAACAAGGAAACACTGACACCACCTTCATCATGATGGAGGGGCGTCCTCAAGGACTTGACAGTCACCCCCTGTCCCCATCGTGAGTTGTTTAAAACTACATTTGGTCCACCTCCTGGCCATTAATCGGCCAAAGTGCCTGGTAGCTCGGCCGCTGTGGAGAGGACCTGTGGCCAATTTGAAGTGCACACGAGTGTTTTCTTCACACCTGCCGCTGGGCCCTCCCACACTACGGACAGGGGTCCTGTAGCATCTGTCACCTCTCCAGGCCACGGGGTGTCCTCCCCCGAGCTTGCAGCTGCCCTGGCTCAGCAAACCTGGCTTGGGTTCCACCCACACTCTCAGAAAGTGGGCAGCCCCTCTCCCACCGGCCTAGGGAACCCAAGGCCGGCCCAGGAGTCCGGGGACCCAGCAAGTAACAGCCGCTACACGCTGGCGTCACAGTCCCCATGAACAAGGCAGCCACCCTCTCGAGGGACAAAGGGAATAAACGTGGGAACTTGTCCTTCCTTAAAAAATCGAGACAGCGCACTCGGGCTTGTTGAACGGCCCGAACGCCCGCGCCGCAGGCCGTCTGGTGGAGGAGCTGAAGCGCAGAGGCTGGTCTATTTTTTTATATCTTTTGTAACAATATCGATTTTCTCACAGGGGAGGGAGGGTGGGCAAGTGTTTGTAGTCTTAACAAGTACAGTAGATTTTTTTAAAACAAATCTCTTGAGATTATCAATAACCCCCAAAACCTTTGCAGTGTTTACATGATTTTTAAAAAGACGCCCTGCACACACTGGGTTTGCTTTTCAAATAACAATAAAGCCGTGATAAGGACCGCTGGTGTAGGGGACTGACCTCAGGTAGGGATGCTGAGCACGGTGGAGTTCCCTTTTTACAGATTCTGTTATGGTGCCTTGTTGGGGCACCACCAGAGTTGAGGCGTTTGTCATTTGGGGTCGCCCTGTGAGTCCGCGCACGTAGAGGCCGCCGCCCGGCGGGGACGCTGGGCTGCCCGCGGTGGTCCATCCCCTCGCACCCGGAGGCCGGGCCGGTTGTCCTGTGTGTGGGTTTGCAGCAAGAGCTGACGGGCCCTGTTTTGGAGTCTGGATTCTTGTGGGCGTCTCCTGAGCAAGGTACTTGACGGCGAGCGCTCTGTTGGAAATTTTGAAATAAAATACATGTCAAAACTGGCGACTGAGCTTCACTTTTCTTGTAGTGTACATTTAAAAGTCAAGTGGTCACACTGACTGACCACCTTCATTGGGTAACATATTTCTAGCACAACGAACACTCCCCCCGCAAATGCTGGGGCAGTGGGTGTGTAGAGGTTACGTTACTTGGATTTTGTGTGTGTTTTCACAGTGTAGACATTCTTGAACTCCCACTGACCTCAGAGGCACCGGAAACCGTGATCTCTGATGTGGCCTGCAGGCTGCCTGCAGGCCTGCACCGTCAACACGGGGCGGGTAGCACACGGTTCCTGTGGTGCAGAGGTCATGAAGCACTCCTCACCACGTCGTCTTAACAGCCGCATCCATCCTGTGCGCTGAGTCGGTGGGACGAAATTCAGCGGGGGTTGCGAGGGTCATCTCCAACGTCTCACGCCCATCATCCATCTTTCAACAAAAACAGTCCCTGCGTGGGGTCTTGCTGCCCGGCCAGCACTTCCCTGATATCAAGGGCATTTCCCGGGGAGAGACAGTTAAGCAGCCGGGGAGCTGGTCCCCTGTGGGACCCCCTCCGGCAGCGTTCTCACGTGGCTTCTAACGTGGCCGCTGTGTCAGTGCGGGCACCTGGGCACCCTGCTCCCAGACAACGCCCGCTGCCCAGTGCCTCTTACGGGCTGGACGAGGGTGGCGCACAGACATTGCGCGCCTGTGCCAGTGACGTGACCGTCAGCATGGAGACTGCCCGGGAGGGCGGGGCGGACGCGCCCACCGCAGTACCATCGGGAGGACGGACTTCCCTCTCTAACTCGCTGGGCAGGTCTGGGCGGTCAGGTGCTTCTGCCTGGGGCGGTCTCCCTCTGCACGCAGCCTGGGGGACATTTCGACCCGCTGACCGGCTCTGAGAACGCTGTCTGACTCCTTCACCTGTCTGCAGGGAAGGAAATGGAGACACTGAACAGGTGACGTGGCCCAGAGGTTGCCGGGATCCTAATTCCGGGGTCCTCAGGCCTGGGGTTCCCCTAAGGATCTGTCAGAAAGGGTGCTCTAGGGGTGACCTCCCAACGTTCCTGTTGGTCAAAGATGACAGTGGACAAGGACAGAGGCGCCAAGGCCAGGAGTGGAGGTGACACCAACTCTGCCCACCACCCACGTTGACAGAGGGTGCTTCTCAAACGCTAAAATGCTCCCCTTCCAACCAGAGCCCCTTCTCCATGGAAATGCGGGCACTGCCCAGGCCCGGCCATCTAGGGGAGAAGCCCATGGTTGGGCCCAGTGTCCGGCCCAGAGATGCTGACCCCAGTGATGGGCCCGAGGATGGTGCCGGCCGCCATCAGGCCGATGGATTCCCGCCCAGGCTCTCGCTGGGACTCAGGAGGGGAGGAGCAGCTCTTGAGGGCATTGCCAGCATGGCGGGGCCTGCCTTGGCGTTGGCACTTGAATTGGAATCCTCTCTGCACCACGTCAGGGCCGTGACCTCTCTGAATTCCTTCAAGTTGCTGAGATTTGGCTTCCTGATCTGTGAACCGGGGCAGCGCTGTCACCCACGTAGAATGCTGAGCACCCCGCCTGGCACACGCCCGGCATCCCGGCCGCTCCTGGGCTGTCAGGAGGCGCGAGGCAGCAAGCAGCCATCGTGCCAAGCCTGTCGGTCAGCAGCATTACCGTCCTCTCTCCGCACACACGGGTGGGCATGATCCGGACGGGACGACGCGCCCAGGCCCTGACCGATACGTCGTGGGACCCGCGCCTCCTGCGACCCTCCCCCGTCCGCGGTCAGCGACCAGGCGGGTTGGCAACGAACGGCACACTTGTCGCCGGTAACGCAGCAGCGACCACAGCTCCAGTGCTCTGCATGCTTCACGCGACGCCCGAAGCACCAGGAACGAAGAGAAAACGTGGGTGAGTTACACCCGCGGATTTCACCGCGTATAACGTGCTCCCACGCACAACGCGCCCACGTTCTTGGCCCAAACTTTCGGCGGGGGAAACATCTTTTGCATTAATTTTGTCACTCAATTATTTATTTATTGATGCTTAGAAACAAAACTGATGCTTGTGTTCCAGGGTACTCTTTTGCGTATGGACATCATTAAGGCTCGCACTTTTAACGCATAAGCACAAATGAAAGAATTAAAAACGTTTACGTAGATACGGAATTAGTACCACTTCCCCTCAAAGGTCTGGGCAAAAAAGTGGGCATTGTACGGCAACATACGGTACTCCAAAATTTTCAAAACATTTGTGCCTCCCAGGGCACCCTCAGGAAGGACAAGCCAGGGAATGGGAGGGAACCATCCGCAAACCAAATGTCCGGGCAAGGGCTCAACCAACCACGCAGTGGGACCCTGAGGAACGGATGAACCTTACATGCCTGTCGCTGCGCTCAGCACTGCCCCCTGCTGGATGAAGCTGTCCCCCCGTGGGCGTGGGTCACCCGTCCATCGCTGGAACCGAGCCACCGCGCCAGCAGTTGGCAGAGGTTCCCGTCTCACCGAAAGGACGCCGCGCTGACTCACGCAGGCAGGACTGATGGACACCTTCCTCGCACGTGTGGAATTGGCAGGAGGCATTCTACAAGATACCCGTGCTCCTCAGAACCGCCCGGGCTGTCGTCCGAGACGCCGTCTGAGAGCCACGCGGGCGACAGGACGACAGGAGGACCTGGTGCCCTGGAACGAAAAGAGGTAAAAACTGAGGAACTCTGAACCGAGTGCGGGGAAGGGCTTGGACAGACAGACACTTCTCCAAAGACACACGAACGGGCAGAAGGCCCGTGGAGAAGGATGCAGTTGTGAGGGAAATGACATCAAATCACGGGGCACCCTCTATGACGACAGTGCTAATAAAAAGGACAAGGTCGGCGTTGGCGGCGGTGGCCTTGTACGCTGCGGGCAGGACGGCGGAGCGGCGCAGGCTTTCTGAAGAAAGAGTCTGGCGAGGCTTCCAGAGATTAAATGGTTCCCGGGCGACCCGGCGATTCCGCCCCCGGGGGTGTACGCAGAACTGCAAATGCGCCCACACGGAACCCTGTGCACGACGTCCCCAGCAGCAGCATCCCAAGCGTCCACCGGCCGGTGACGGGGCCGGCAGAGGCGTGCCGCCTGCCCACAGCAAAGCACGACTTGGCGGCAGCCGTGAAGCAGACACACACAGTCACGGGGACGCACACGGAACACAACGAGGTGAACGCAGAAGGCCACACGTGTTGTCGGGACTCCGTTTGGTGCCGCCTCCGAAACGGGCGAACCCCCAGAAACAGGAACCCGAGTGAGGGCGCCCCAGGGGAACGGAACGGGGAGTGAATGCTGGCAGATCCGGGGCCTCTTTCCCAAGGTGATGACCATGTCCCGGACAGCAGCGATGGCCGCAGAACCGTGGGAGTACGCTAAAACCGCCGCGGGTTGTACACCTTAAAAAAAACCACGGATGCTTAATGCATACAAGTCACGTTACAATGAGACCGTTGGTGCCGGCAACGCCATCAACGTGGGCTCCCCGGGCGGGCACACCGAGTGAACCAACCGGTCTGAACAAGGTCCGCCCCTGCCCCCTCTGGACGGCCTTCTCCACTGCAGGGAGGGACGCGGGGGCGGAAGGGCTGAAGGAAAGAATACACTGTAGCAACTGTTTTATGAACCTCCCTTCATTGGAAGGGCTGCAGACTTCCCTCTGTGCTGCAGTTCTCACACTGGCAGCGGGAAGTAACCTCGGCACAAACTGCTGCGCCCCTGAGCCTGGCGCCGCTGAGCCTGGCCCCAGCTGGTTGGAAACATCTTTACACAAGGGCGGTGGATGGGAGAGGACGGTAGCTCAGACCGCACAGGCTGTGATTAACGCCAGGACACTTTCCTCCTCTTCCCATTCAGGCTCTAGCAGACCCAGAGACAAACGATGAACACTCTATTTAGGTCAGGGACGGTATGATCCATTTAAAAAGATAAGTTTTCAGCTTCCTCCACTTGTCCGTTTGCACATGTATAAAACGTACAACCGATGTCTCTCTTCCCTAAAGTGTGCCCTAAAAACATCCCTTCTGAGTGCGGAAGGGTGGCCGCGGCGAGGCGTTGGGAACAGCTGGCGCCCCTCAGGCCGGCCCGGGAGCCCACCGACACCAGTGGTCAGCCACGCTGGCCCGACCTCCAACATCCACGGGGGCAGAGCGCCTCCCACTGGACGTGACGAGCAGAGCATGTCCGCCCGCAGGCTCCGTGCAGACACGGCTCCGGGACTGACTCGCTGGCACCCCGATTCTAGGGAGGGCGGCGAAGGGGGGAGACAGAGGCTCGGCGCCATGCCTGGCAACTGGAGTCAGACGCCCTTGCCCCGATGAGGCATCGGTTGAAGCCCGTCCAGCCTGTTTCTTCCCACACATCCAACTTGCATCCATCTGCCTTTTAAAGCCGTAAAAGGGGCATGTGCCTCAGGCATGAGCTCAGAGCCAAGGTTTTTCAGGGCTGCTGTTTAAGAACTAAGGATACATTCTCCAGCTTAAGGATACATTTTAGTTCAAAGTATGTTCTTCCTCCTAAAAATGTGACACAAAAATAATTTACACCAACTGCCTTTTATTGTTGAGTTTTGAAAACTTTTCACAAGATTAAAAAAAAAAAAAAAGAAAGAAAGAAAGAAAAAAGGAAAACAGCCCCGAACTTGACAGCCACAGCCACCGGAATCCCCCCTGTTCTCGGTCCACGCCGACCCGCGTGTGTGAAGCCCACCTCCATGCACCCAGACGAGAGATACAGGCTATGAAATCCTTTATTCTATTTGCAGCAGCTTATAATGCAGATGCAGCCAAACGCAAAGCTTCCATGACAAATCGTACACAAACTTTACAATGTGGGACTGAACTTAAAATATGAAACAAAAAATCTACACGAAACCGATGGAAATCAAGCACAGACGGCAGGACCGAAACGTAGAACCCACGTGGGCAAGTCTTGCTTCTTCTCAAGTGCTCCGTCCTGCTGCAGGAGGGCCAAGGTGAAGATGGGAGCTGGGTGGTTAGTTTAAATTATACACTCTGTAGATACTCTACCCATTTTAAAAGTTACACAGAGACCGAGAAACGTCCATCAGTTCATTCGGGCTGACCAGACACTCCAGCTGGGTCGCCGGCAGCCAGGCGGACGAAGGAGGCGGCCGCCTGTGCACCGTGCGCGCGCTCACTGGTGGGCGCACTGCACCCCGGGTCCGTGGTGGCTGCTGCCCTCCTCGTCGGAGCTGTCGTTGTAGGCTTCGCGCCTCTGTCCGCCGCCCGAGCCCCGCGTGCTGTCGAGGTCCTGAAGCTCTACCTCCTCCGTTTCGCCGATGACGTTCGGGACCTCTGGCCTCGACGGCAGGAGGTCTTCCAGCTCCTGCGGCAGAGCAAACGCTGCGGTTAGCCGTGGAGCCTCTGTGCTAACCTCCCCGACGCGACCCGGGTACACGCCTCTCGGACGTTCAAACCGGTCTCTGTGCTTTGGCCACAGGCCGAACCTGCCGACAGCTTTTGTGCGGCCCCTGCTCGCTCAGGAAGCGAAACCCAAACCGTGAAGCACCGCACAACCTCGCAGCAGACATGCCTCCCCACCTGGAAGGACCGGCGGACACGAAGCTGGGGTTGGGGTGCCGCCCTTGGCGAGGGGCCCACTTCCTGGGAGCCCCGGCCCTCCCACCAGCACCACGCCTGTCGACGTCATGCCCCGGCAGCCCCACTGCAGTGCCGGCCCGGACAGCCCCTCGCCACTCGGAAAGCAGGATCTTACACAGACTCAAGCTCAGCACCACGCGCACAGGGAAGGTGACAAGAAACAACCCCCGAGCCGGGCACACTCACAGAAAGCTTGTCCGGGTTGATCCAGTTGTTCTCCGGGAACTGCACGTCAAACTTGATGTAGAGGTCGCCCTTCTCGAAGGGGTTCCGGTACTGTGGCATCCCCTCGCCCCGGACCACGCGGACACACCCTGCAGGGGAGGTGGGAGCGGCACTGAGAACTTTGCTCAGCCCCAGTCTGCTCAGGACCCTGACCGCAAACGAGCCCACGCAACGGAGGCGCGCACGAAAGCCCGGCCCAGACGATGACAAGGCCCACCTGGCTCAATGACCTTGCCGGGCGGGTACTTCACCACAATCTGACGGCCGTCGAGGTGCTTAAAGGTGAACTGGAACCCGCAGAGGGCTTCCACGAGCCCTATCTTGTAGGTCATGTGCAGGTCACTGCCATCTCTCTGGAACACCTACCGACGAAGCACACAGGTCACATGACAAAGTCCGCGGGGCCACACTCTGCTGGGCTCTGTTCTTTGAATCGACTTCGGAATCTTGGTTTCACACCCACTGCCAGCCTGACTGCCTCCATGTGGAACTCCCGCCACCAGCGTGGGGAAACCAGCTATTCTCAAGCTCGGTGCCGGAGCGGAGGGTGGGGCGGGCACCGAGGTCACAGCTGGGGCTCCGCGAATGGCGACAGGGGCCTTCTGCCGGCCCATTTCCAGGCCCCGCCCCTGAGCAAAAAGGTGTGGGAGGTGCAGCGGGGCTCTGTGGGGCGGGGTCCCCTGGCAGTGCTCCCCAGCTCCCCAAACAGGATCCTCGTAGGGCAGGACAGGGCCCAGCTCAACAGAAAGTTCAACCAGTGGTGCCTGGCCAGTGAAGAGGCTTAAACCCACGCTTCACGCAGGCACCAACAAGCTTCATCCCACCCAGAATTCACGACTTGCTTGGAGAAATGGGAAGCAAACAGAATAAACAGACCGGGCTGTGGACCAAGCAACACAAAGGTCATTCAATAAGCATCAGGAACGCTTCGGAAAAGTTCCTGAACTTTCGACATGTACGGAAACAATACATCCAGTTTCACACACCCTAGGCTTGTAATTTTTGCTTGTTAAAATTTACAAATATCCATACGCGTAACTTTTGAAATTGAAAGTGAAATAAAATCAGTGGCAGCGAAAGGCCCCTAGACTTTCTTCAACACCAGCTGTTCCCCAGGGACGCTGGCCACCCGTCCGGAGAGGGGAGCAGCCTGACCGACGTCCTCGTCCCCCGAGCCTCCCTTCACGCGGCCGCGCAGGACAGCAGGCCTCACACGGCGGACCGCCCCCCGCCCTGCCTCTGCTCAGAGCCCTGCACAGGAAAGCCGCCTGAGAGGGTTCCCACAGGAAAACGGTGTCGGGCTTTGGTTTTATTTGGGGGGGGGGGGGGGGTAGGCTGGTCAATTTGATGGTAGAATTCAGAGAATTAAGATGCAAGAACAATTTTGAAAGTTTTAAAAAATAGGATTAATGAGGATGGACTACCAAGAACCAACAGTGAACGCTTAAAAGCTGTCACTTCTGAAAAACCGAAGTGCCGAGCCGAGCGGAGGTACGGCCTCCACCAGGTGCTGCTGCACACACCCACTGTGGCGGCCAGGTGGCCAACGCGCGCGCACACACACACGCACACGCACACACACACGCACACACGCGCCCCGAAAGCCAGGCGCTCAGGGTACACGGCACTCCCCAAACGGAGGGCTTCTCCAGCAGAACATGTACCCTGTTCTGGTACGGCCCCCGCCCTCATCTCAAGACCCTGCAATTACTTCAGCACAAGGGCTGGGAGTGGGGGAAAAACCCGAAAATAACGAGGCTTTTCGTGAACGAGTTCAGGCTGCTCAGGTTCTCTCCCAAGGGCTCAGAATTACTTGCAGCGCTGTGACCTCGCCTCGGGCTCAGATTCACTTCACTGGCCATCATCGGACCAAGAAGGGACCACTGTGACCTCTCCTCCCTGGGGGGGCTTCCAGGCTCACCCCTCCCGCCCACTGTCTGCGTGGAGAGCCAGCGACAGCTGCTGGCTGCTGGCAACCCCAGGCAATGCCACTGCTGCCAACAACTTTCAGTAACTTACTTCCAAGCACCTCCCCACGGCCCTAAGAAAGAAAAGCAGCCCTGGCTGGCGTGGCTCGGTGGACTGAGTGCCGACCTGCGAACCAAAGGGTCGCCAGTTCGATTCCCAGTCAGGACACAGGCCTGAGTTGTGGGCTGGGTCCCCAGTTGGGGGCACATAAGAGGCAACCACACATAGATGTTTCCCTCTCTTTCTCCTTTCTTTTCCCTTTGTCTAAAAATAAAATCTTAAAAAAAAAAAAAAAAAGAGAGAGAGAGACTTTACGTGTAGAAATCATAGTCAAATGGGAGGAAACTTTCACGTCAGCAGGAGAGGCAGCCGACCTGGGACACACAGACTCTCAGAGGGACCGGGGCCAGGGAGACCCAGGGCAAAGGCGGAGCCCTGTCTGATGCCCCTCCCGTCCCCGGTCTGCGTGAGCCCTGAAGGGCTGCCTCGCGAACAGCTCGCCCCGCTTCCCAGGAGCACAGACCCGCAGTGCCCCGCGCAGCACCTGGGGGGCAGCTGCAGTGGTGCCCGTTACCATGGTAACGTGTCCAGACCCGCGCCCCCCCCCCCGACCTGGGAACTCTGCCTCCAACGTAACAGGTCCCGCACACTCACCACCAGACATTTAAAGTGGAAACAGTCAGCTCTGGCGGGTGGCTGTTACAGTGTCCCGATGGGCCAAGGCTGTGGGTTCGAATCCCAGCCAGAGCACACAACACTCGACCAGTGAGTGGGACAACAGGTAAGCTTTCCTGTCTCTGTCTCCCCCCCCCCGCCGCTAAAGCCACCACATCAACATGGAAAAAAGTAGCAAAGCTCTCCTGGACACTCCCTACATAAAGCAGGTCACCAGAGCAGCACTGAGGACTGAAGCCGTGGCCGCTCACCACCCATCAAAGGCATTTCACCGTGAGACCAAGCTCCCCTAGATCACCTGGCCCAGTGCCCTTGTTTGCACAAGAAATCCGGGGACAGGGACAACAAGATTACGTAAGGGCAGAGCGCTGGTCAATGGCCGACGCCACACCAAACCCCCCCCCCGGGGCTTCGGTGCACCTGCCGCGCTGGTCCACCCGGCAGGCCGGCTCCCAGGAAGCCCAGCGCACCACTTCACAACGCCACCCTACGTCCCGCGCTGCTCCAGAAAACGCACACAGATCGAACTCGTACCGGGCATGCAACATACGTTTCTGAGTACAAGGAACACAGAGGACGTCACCTCATGCTCTTTCTCCTGGAGCAGAAGGACGATGTCGCCCGGTTCCACCCCTGGAGCCTGGTCTGCTTCCCCGGTGAACGTGATCCTCTGGCCGTGCTTCATGCCTTTGTCCACGTGGACCTCGAGAATCTTGACTTCTTTAATCACCTTCTTCCCTTCGCACTTTTTACAGCGGTCCTTCTCGTTGATCACCTCTCCTGGAAAGAGATGCCGCCAGACTTCCAGCAACACCACCGCACTGCACTCCTAAGCAAGACGGGGCTCCTAACACCTCTACTCGCTGAGCACATGGCCCGGAAGTTCCTTTCGCTGCTACCTTCACGACAGAAACTGACGTCTAAGTGCTGGTGACCTGAGGGACGGGGCCACTCAAGTGTCTTCTGTCTCACAGCACAATGTGCCCTACAACACGTTCTTGGCTCCTGACTCTGAAGTTAAAGCAGGACCTAAGGGCCCTGGCTGGTGTGGTTTAGTGGCTTGAGTGCCAGCCTCTGAACCAAAAGGTCCCCAGTTTGATTCCCATCAGGGCGCACGCATGGGTTGTGGGCCAGGTCCCCAGTTGGGGGTGTGCAACAAGCAACCAATCAATGCATCTCTTGCACATCAATGTTTCTGTCTTTCCATCCTTCCCCTCTCTAAAGATAAATAAATAAGAATCTTTTAAAAAGCCTAAGCGTTATGGAAACAAAATAGATGGTCAGATGCTGGGCTTGTACAAATGTTCCTTCGCTTTTTGTTTTCAGTCTTACACTCACATGAGTTTAGCAGATGGACAGAGACCCAAACAAATCAAACACCCTTTACGGTGCACCATCGCCCTGTCTGGCTGGCACCAGGTTGTATTTATCTCGCAGACAAACACGGCTCAGGCGTGCAGCTCCCGACGTCCCCCTCTTTAGGGCCACTATCACCGAGAATTTCCAGAGCCAAGTGGACCGTGGCTGCAGGTGAGCACCCCCACGCCACGTCAGGACCACGCACACAGCTTCCTCCCCCTCCTCCATCTTCTTCTGAACCCTCCGGTTAGTGTCTAATCAAGTTAAGCGGAAGGTATACACAGCACATTGTGAAAAACAGGGCCTGTTTCTAGTGGCTGATTACTGGCACACTTCAACGCGTGGAGGACGTGCGTATCAGCACGTTTGGAGTCTGCTTCTAGGACCCTGGCTCTGCCACGTGCGTTCTAAAGTCTCAGCTCCTAGACGCAGACGACCCGGCCGACCGGCCGACTTTGGCCTCTCAACAGCATAACGTGAGCAACCCTGCTGAGGTCAAGTGCGCCGAGCACCTCCGGCGGGGAGTGGTGTGCAGCCCACACAAGAGCAATCTGGGAAAGGGGGCTCCCACACCGCACTACCCAGGCTGAGGCCACCTCACGGGAGGTCAGTTAAAGTCAAGTCACGCGCCTCCTGTCCGCCGGCCACATCTCAAGTTCCCAGTAGCCAAGGGAGGCTGATGGCCACCGTTCTGGGCGTTACGCACACAGCACGCTCCCTTCCATCACCGCAGAGAAACCCTTTTGACCAGCAGCGCTCGAGGGACTGCAGGCCACACCGCGCACACCCTGTCCGTCCCTGTGGCATCCGCCTGGGGGACAGGTACACCCAGCAAGTCCTCAGCGTCTCCCTGAAGGGCGCTGAGGGCTGAGGTGAGCACAGCTTCGGAAGCTGAGCACAGAGCTTGGAACGCTCACTTCCGTGAGAAGAGACCTGGCCCTGATGTCCAGCCTCAGAAGCTAACTGGGGCTCACGGTGATACCTCTCACTGGGTGGTGACGGAACACTCCGCAGCTTCCCCTGTACCACGCACCCCCCCCCCACCGAATCAGAAGGGACCAGACACGCTGCCCATCTCCGCCGTTAGAGAGGAGTGCTTCGCCGAACCCAGGACAAATCCGCGTTCACCTGTGTTCACGGGCCTACGTGCGACAGAACGATCACCACCCTTTTCCTCCCGGAGCTCGCCACGGCTTTTCTTTAGTAAGGTGATACAAGCCAGCCAGCCTCTCCGATTCCCGCACCCCCGCGCCGCCCCGCGGGCACCTACCTTCTCCGTTACAGTCGGAACACACGGACTGCATCTGCTGCACCATGCCCGGGGCCAGCTGCCGGATCATGATGCGGACGCCTCGGCCCCGACAGGCGCTGCACTTCTGCACGGCCCCCGACTTCCCGCCTTGGCTGCAGCAAGCAGAAGGGCCCGTCAGACGGTCGCCCCGACCCCCACGGGCGGTGCCGGGCAGGCACGGTGCTCCGCACGGCCCCCTGCACCCCAGCGACTGCCCACGGCCCCGGCTTCCAGAGGCACCGAGGCTTCCGTCTTGGGGAACGCGTTTTCAACCACGAACACCTTTACCTGGCACAGACTCAGCGCGCACGGAAAGAACAGACGGGTTTCACCTCCTAAACCGGGGCACGCACTCACCCATTGCACGCACTGCAGAGGACGTTTTTGCTGAGCTGCAGTTTGGTTGTCTTGCCGTTATACAGGTCTTCCAAAGACACCCTGGGGAGAAAGCGTGGGGCTCGGTCAGATCTGGCCGCGTTCTCGTGTCCAAGACAGAACGCCAGCTGCGGCAGCGCGGTCCCTGCAACCTTTCCAACCAGCGCCAGAAGCCAGCTGACCGAGGCCTCACCTCGCAGCTCCAGCGAGCGGAAAGGCTTCGCGGCTCTGGACAGTGCGGCCGGAGCGCAAGGCCGGAGCCCGCAGGACCGGGCCGGCAGCTGCCTGGGCAGCATTTGCTGATAACTGCACAGCCTTCTAGCCTCAGGCGGAGCTGTTCGCCTGCTCTGACCTCTGAAGGAGGTCCCCCCATTTTACAGGACAAAACGGGCAGAGAGGTTAAGCAGCTTGTCCAACACCCCACAGGCAGCCTGGCGCCAGGGTCCACACTCCCCTCCAAGGCCTGCTCCCTGCCGAGACAACTTAGAAAGGCCACAGAGCCCCACTTATGGGAGGCACGTGGTGTGCACGTCTCAGGTAAACAGAACGGTGGCCTTACCTACGGGGTGGCCGAGAGGAGAGAGAGAGAGCAGGTTTCCAACAGAGCCTACGACAAGTGTGAAAGCTCTGAAGAACCCAGCAGTTATGAGCAAAACTGAATTTAAACAACTTTCACCAAATTTTCAAAGAGGTCTACGACCCAAAAAAGATCCAAGTTACAAGTGCTGACAACAGCCAACCGATGAAACCCAACCTGCCTTTACTCATTAACCGCACAGGACCTACGGGACCTACAGGACCACCCGTCCCGGAGCGGCCTCCGGACACCTCCAGGCATCAAGTCTCAGAACCGCCTGTCGCGCGTTTTCTTTGGTCTTACCCTTCTTGCTGTTTTAAAATCTTCCTCGGTGGTGGAGATTTACTTTAAAATAGAGAAACCAAATAGCTGGAAGTATCCTGCAAAGCATGTGTATCAGTTTGTGGTATTCAGACTTTCTCAAAATTGCTATCCTCAGTTAAACTTTGGACGTTCTAGGTGGCATAAGAACGTCCACTGTAAGAATAAAACATGTGCAGACCAACAAGGCCGACACGTCCGAGCAATGCCACTCACCTACAGCTTACCCTGGGACTGGAGCACCAGGCTGCGCCATCCTTGCGCTCCCTAAGAATCCTTAACCAAATCAGTGACAGAAAATAGGTAGGCCCCCCCCCCCCGGACATGTTAAACTGTAATTAGTATGCAAAACCACTATCTAAGAGGCCAGAAAAACCTTCATTTCAACGAACATGGCGAGAGCCCTGGCGGGGTAGCTCAGCTGCTCAGAGCGTCACCCGGGCACGTCAAGGTCGCAGGTGCAACCCCCAGACATGGCACATACGTGAAGCAGCCAATGGATGCGCAAATGAGCAGGACGACAAACCATGTTTCTCTCTCTCCCTCCTCCCTCTCAAAAAACAATTTACAAAAGCAAACAAACAAAAAAACAAAACATGGGCAAGAAAGGAAAAATGTGGGTAATGGTCCGGCGCAGCTGGCACCTCCACAGCAAACTCAACTGGCACAACGTTCTGTACGGAAACAGGGTATTCGTCTGCCTCAAACACTGAGGCCTGCCTGGGAATCCCTGCCAAGGAGACACAGAGCAGCACC
This sequence comes from Anoura caudifer, assembly GCA_004027475.1. Taxonomy (NCBI): domain Eukaryota; kingdom Metazoa; phylum Chordata; class Mammalia; order Chiroptera; family Phyllostomidae; genus Anoura; species Anoura caudifer. Next base: position 9,149 of record PVKU01008760.1, on the reverse strand, counting down.
CCGATTACAGGGAAAGACTGGCAACACCCCACAGAAGAGGGGAACCACTGAACCCATCATGCAGTGGAACATTGTAAAGCCACCCAAAAAGAAGTGCTGCCGAACAGGGAAGCCGCAAACGACGTTCCAACAGCAGGAGGTGCAAGTGCGGGCAGCGCGGACAGTGGCGCGGACGGGCACCGGGAGCACCGCAGGGCGCAGCAGGCGCTCTCGGCCCCAGTCACTGCCTGGCCAGCTCCTCGTCCCAGAGAGGCGCGGAAAGCTAAGCCGCGCCGCACGGCCGCTCTCGGGGTGCCACCCAAACGACAGCTTACGTGAGCGAGAATTCTCTTAAAATGCAGGCAGATTTAAGAGCGAGACTCCAACTACGGAACGGATAGGCTGTCCTTCCTCTCATCGGCTCGAATGCAGAGATAACATGAAATATTTTAAATACTTGAAATTCAGTCTGACGTTTGCTTGTAAAACTGTTACCACTTTAAAGTTAACAGGACGCAAGACCTTGCAGATTGTACTGAGTATAAAAGCTACTTCCATGCGGTAGCAGGCTCACGGGTTCCCAGGCTAAGATCAAGGTCAGACACCGTTCATGTGTTGGCAGGTTGGTATCAGGCCTGAAGCCAGCGAGCTCCTGGGAAACCAATTTAGGAGAGTTGTCACCGAGGACAAGCAAGGAGGAACTGTGACACGTAAACAAACCAGCCAGCCAGCCACTGGGGTTCTAAGTTTCTAAACGACAACAAAAAGACCTGGAAGATTTAAATACTTCAAGGAGGAGTCTTCACAGCTGAAAACCTAAGCCATAAAGCACGCCCCCAACGCACAGGAACAGGACCACCTTCCTGCCGCGCCGAAACCCCGGCCCTCCTCTCAGCCGTGGGGCGCAGTGCGCCACCCAGCCCAGCCCTTCCAGCTCCGCCACCCGAGGAGGCAAATGGAAGCTTTCATTTTCTGACGAAGCATAAGATGTTTTTGATGCCTTTTCTCTTCTACTGAGCGTGACTGCTTGAATAAAAGTGCTTAAGGTTTTCAAAGAAGAACCAAGACGCTTACTTGAGAGGGTGCATCATGTCCTCCCCTCTCCTCCGGCCGTTCCGACTTCGGTTCTGGTTGCCCATGAAGCCGAACAGCCCCCCGCCGAAGATGTGCGAGAAGATGTCGTCCACGCCGCCGCCGCCACCGCTCCCTTCCCGGAGCCCCTGCTCCCCATAGCGGTCGTACAGCTCCCGCTTCTCGGGGTTTGACAGCACTTCGTACGCGAAACTTATTTCTTTGAACTACAAAAAGCGAACAAAGAAAACACTTGGATTTTCAAACAGGAGAGTTGGGGAAGGCTACAGGAATCCAGAATCCACTTTGTTCCGGAAGTTGCAGGTTGTCTTTCGTTTGGTTACCACTGAGCACTGCCCAGAATATTGTACTCCTGTTACAAAACCCCATGCTCTCAAAGGAGAAACTTGGCTCGTGGGCATAAATGGGCTTTTCTTACAACATTCCTTCGATCAAGGAGGGCAACTTAAGTTGAAAACTGAAAGCTCAAGGGAAAAAGTCTCAAATAACTTACTTTGTCACCAGCGTTTGGATTCTTATCAGGATGGTATTCCTTGGCTAACTTTCTGTATGCCTTCAATAAAGAATAAAAAAAGAGGTTATGTACAAGGACTGGTTTGCAGATTTGTGAGTACTAACTTAATAACCACTCTTCTGAGAGGCAATGCTCTAAAATCATAAACTTCCAAAAAAATCTCTCATTCACTGGGATGTGCCCCCTTAACACTGTTTACTCGCTAATTTAATACAATAAAGCAAACAGCCTTTACACTGGAAAATGGGTTACCACGAAGCCAGACGCTGACAATGAAGCAACACCGAAGAGAAAAACCAAACACGGAAAAACTCCATGTTTTCACTACGGTCAAACGTCTTTGATGGCCAGGAACCGGGTCAAGAGGACTCCAGCCAACTCTTAAGAGAAATGCTCATTAAACTTTGCAGACTGCAGACATTACCACCAAAACTTAAGCCAGGGGAAGAATCCCTGCTCAGGACGGCTCCTCTAGGTGCAACCCCAGGAAAACGCCAAGAGGGGCTCCCAGATCGGGTTGTATTTTCACGTGGGGGCCAAACTGGGGTCTCAGCGAGGGAAGGAAGTCGAGGCGGCCGAGCGGCACTGCACGCCGGCTCCATTCACAGACCCACGAATTATATAACAGACCGGCATTTCCGGCGAGGCAACAGGAAGTCCCTTCCACGCTCAACTGTCCCGGTCCCGCCGCCCAAGGAGCAGCCTCGCTTCCTCCGCTCGCGGTGCGGCTCCTCCGGGCCCCGGGAAGATGCCCTGGGGTGTCACCACCTGCCTCCAGGGCTTCGGAGTCCTCCGCTGTCAGCCTCGCAGCTCGGCACCACGCGACAGCGAGGCCTTCCACTTATTTTTAGTCGGTGGACACTCAGGTGTTTGGCCGAGACCCATGCTTCTTCCGGAAGCGGGTGCATAACCTCTGGGTTACCTGCCCAGACAATGCCCCAAACGCTGACCCCACGCCGCCCGGTCACCGCCGAAGGGAGGAAGGGCGAACGCCCGGCTCCCAGGAAACACCCCACCTGCCCCGCGGCCGCGACCCCGCCCGACGCGGCGCCGGCGTCCGCGGCGTGGACGTCTCTCTCGGGGCCGGGCGCCTCGGTCCAACCAGTTTTTCCAGGCCCGACGCCCCGACGCCCGCCGGGGGCGGGAGGAAGGAAGCGTTCCGTCTCGTGTGCGCAGCGGTGGATTGTATTTGCTGCCACTGCGGGCGGGCGGGCGGGGCCGACGGCCCAAGGTCAGGAGAGGCCAGAGCGCGCGGCCAGGAGCCGGCGGGTCTCGCCGCCGCCGCTGCCGGCCCGGACCCGGCGCCGGCTCGCGGGGCCGCCAGGGAGGGCGGCCTGGCCGTCCCGGCCGCGCAGGCCCGCGCCCTCACACCCCGCCCGGCCGGCTCGCTCCCGGGTACCTTCTTCAGCTCGTTCTCGCTGGCGCCGGGCGGGACGCCCAGGATGTCGTACAGCTTCGTGTCGACCACGTTCGCCATGGCGGACGGCCGGGCAGCGCTCGGGCAGGAAGGCAGCGGAGCTGACGGAGCGGCGTCGGCGGCGGCAGCGCAGGCCGAGGAGACAGCGAGGGGGAAGTGGGGGCGGGGCTACACTTTGACCCGGCGCACGTCGCGCCGTGACGTCACTACGCGCAGCCGTCCCCAGGCGTTGGAGGCGGCCGCTGAGTGGGGCGGGGCTGGTGACGAGAGGGCAGGGGCTCTTGGCCGGCGAGCGTGTAACCCGAGAGCGGAGCGCGCGGGCTCTCGGGAAGTCGGCGCTTGCTGGACGAGTCCGCGGAGCTCCCCCGGCTCTCGGGTCGTGCTCACCGTCCCAGGGCCCGAGCGCCCGTGGGGTCTGATTCCCGCGGACTTGGGTGGAAAGCCACCACCCGTCCGTCGCGTGTGTTTCACACCAGGGCATTTCCAAACGGTCGCCAAAAGGAGTCAGTTACATCCGAGAGCACAACAGTCACGTGCCACTGATTTTGTTTCACCGACCCCTGACATTACCCAACTGGTAGTTTTAAGGGGAAACAGCCTCCGCGCATCATCGAATACAGCACTGGGTCTGGTTTCCTGTAAGACAGTTTTTCCACGGCCGGGGTGAGGGGCATGATTCAAGCGCACTGCATGCAAGCTCACCTCCTGTTGTGGGGCCCGGTTCCTGGCGGGCACAGAGGGTGCTGGTCCTCGCCCTGCCGGAAGTTGGGAACCCCTGCCCTTACAGATGGCTTTGTAAGGTGTAATTCATCACACTTAATGGAATGAATGCCTTTATGGAGAAAAGGGGCGACATACTAAACCTGACAAGCTAGGGGGAGGCCTGGTGGCCGGCCTTACAAACTCAGAGACCAGAAGTAACTACATGGGATGGTCTGAAATAAAAACTTTTTAACCAAAAGCAGTTCATGGCGGGTAGTCACGTCCTAGGCCGCTATTTTTCCCAAACAAGAGTCAACCTTTATCTTAACTGAGCTTATTGTCTTTTTGCATCTATAATAACATACGTGATAACATACCTTTAGAATATGAAAGTAATGGACTTTTTTTTCTGGGCCCCTTTAAAGTACCACCACCAACTAGAGCAGAGACCACAAATCCCGGGATTGTTCTGTTGTTAATTGTAACCCAACTACGCTGTACACACCTGTGTAAACGAAGTATGTCTCTGTGTCACTTTTTATCCAGTCCCAGAGAGTTCCTGGCTTTGCTCTCTCACCTCCCTAATCTACTGCCAATGAATTTCATGCAACCCCCTTACACCTCCTCGTTTCATTGTAATCTATAAAATAAGCAGTAAAACTGCTGTTTCTGGGAGCATATTCTCAACCTGTTGAGATTTTGCTTCCTGGCAATTGTCAGTTTCGCTCAAATAAACTCATAACAACATTACAGATCTGAGCATTTCTTACTTTGACACCATCGGATTCCTAGTCCGCGTTTAGATCTTCACAATTGTTTCACCTCTGTTCACGACTGATCTGCAGCCCCTATAGCCACACTGAGGTCCACCTGTTGGATCCGGATCACGTGATTAAGTCTCTAACTTGAGAACTTTAAAATGAGCCAAGCTGTAGCTGGTGTGGCTCAGTGGGCTGAGTCTCAGCCTGTGAACTGAAAGATTGCCGGTTCGAGTCCCAGTCAGGGCACAGGCCTTGGTTGCAGGCCAGGCTCCCGCTTGAGGGTATATAAGAGGCGACCAATCAATGTTTCTGTGCCTCTCTTCTTCCCTCTATTCCTCTCTCTCCAAAAGTAAATAAAATCCTAAAAAGAATTAGCTAACACTGGAGGCGCAGATGGTGTGAGTCAGCCTGATGCGGTGCACAGTGCCCTGTGTTGGTGCCCAGTGATTTACACTGACATCCGAAAATGATGTGTCCCTCCCATGAGTTGTGATGTCCAGCCCCCCAGACTGGGGCAGGGGAGGGGGGAGTGTTACAAAAGAATGAGCCACAGTGACCTGCCTTCAACCCACTAGAGATTTATGGACACACAAAAAATAGGATGTTTGGATCCTTCGGAACCTGAACCGGTGGGTAGTCAAGACCAACGTCTCAGGGCAGGGTAATCTCTCTTCCTTGGCATTCCTTAAGACCTAGTTGTGGAGGGCTTCGGGTACCATGCTGAGGAGCTCGCCAATGTGTCCTGGGAACCGTGGGGAGTAATCGATGGGCAATGACGATACCCCTTTCTCCTCCTTCCTTCCCCAAACCCTACCCGAAATGTTGCTCTCTCAGGGTCGTCTCCCTGGTTCCCACAGCCTGGTGAGTGCTGCGTTCTCCCTAGAGTCCCACCAGCCTCGGCCTGTGCTGTGCTTTTTAAGGACGACTCTGATGTGCTCTTCAGGGGTGTTTTGGTGTGAACCGAACTCCCTTCACGGGCTGCAGGGTTCTTGGGGGAAATTCTGTGCCCCACGAGGTCTGGCTGGGACTGTCGTAGAGGCCTCAATGACTTCAGTCTCCCCACTTCCTTCTCACCGTGTGAGACGCTCGTAAGAGACCGCGGCATCACATTGCGGTGGGCCTAGAACGTGCCAGCTGCTCCCCTGGCTCATCCACGCGCTCACAACATGACTTCGGGCGAGTGACTTTTCTGAGGCTGATTCCTCACCTGTGGAGCAGGTTTCCTTAGTATTCAGATCACTGGCTTGTCTGAGGGTTAAGGAGTGAAGACAGAGAGAGTACTTAGGAAACAGGAGTTGAAACTCCTGTTTAGGATTAGCCATTTTGCTTTTCGCCCGTTTGCCTGCAGGCTGTGCCCACACCTCTGTCCACTGTCTTCATCCAGTTCGATTCCTGGCTCCCAGCCCCTGTGCCCTGGCCGCGGGATTCCCCAGTTTCCTCCGTATCCTGTGCGGACTGGCCTCTGTGCTTTTCTGTGGTCTCCCTTCTCAAGGGCTCCGCGCTTGTCAAAATGACCAGGCTCTCTTCCGCTGCCTGGTCCTCCAGTCCTGCCCAACGTGCCCGTCTTTCAGTGACCTTCGCACAGTTTCCCCCTCTCTCTGCCATGAAGAGCCTGAAAGAGCTGGGCTTTTCTCATTTCTTTCTGTTTTACTCAGTTTTTTTTCCTGTTTTTGTGAGGGAAAACCCCTCCTGTGGTTTTACTTGGGTTTCTGATCCCTTGGCTTAGGGTTGCTGGGGAAATTCCGACCCTAGCTCCACGTTACTTTTTTTGCCTGACCCAAAACCGGTCACCCAGTCCACATTTTCACTGCGTTCACTTGTTTACAGGACTCTGTGCCTTGCTGAGTGTTAGCTGTCGTCAGCACGGTTAGTGGCTCACTCTGTAGGTCCACAAGTTATTTCAGAACAGCCCCGGGTGCTTCAGCAACACGCCCCTCCTCCCTGTCCTCACGTGCTGAGTCACACCTGTCAGCTCAGCACCGAAATGTGTCAGTCACCGACGTGGTGTTTTTAAGGCAGCTCATTTATTTTAGCTCCAAATTTAGCTAATGCCACCAAGGGGAACGAGACCATGACCTCATTCGGTGGCTCAGGCCCCATGAAATGCTGAGTCACAGGCCATCTGAGGGCTGCTCTGGCTCGGCCACAGATTTCAAGTTCGAGGCTGCAGTAATCTCAGATTTCTGCCAGGCTTGTTGTTCAGTCCCTTTTCGAAACGTGGCGTCTTTGTGTCACTGCGGGGGTGGGGGTGGGGTGGGGCGGGGGAGGATGAGGACGGGGGAGGGAGTGGATGAACTCTGGTATTTTTAAGGACATTCATAGTATCTCAACTAACAACAACAGAACCTTGGACTCCATTCCTCCCGCCAGCCCTGGATATGCGGTGAGACAGTCATTTCGCTTCCGCCTTTTATGTAACCGACCTGGAATGTGCAGATCACATACAGAATATTGTATGGGTGGCCCCAGTTACAATATTTTTTAGGGGTACAGAGGAAGGTGCTCGGGCTCTTATTTTGAGGATATTAGGACCGTAGAACTGATGGTTGGTGGTGTTCTGGGGAGAAAAAAATGGGGTTCGGGTCACTGGATAGTCTCTCAGTTCCTTGCCATCCGGGGCAGCCTGGTGGTCTGTGGCGAACAGCCGCACTGTCACCCTGTCCCGCCCTTCCCTGTCAGCTGTCACATTGCCAGGCTCCCATTGGCTCGGACATTGCAGTGGGATAGTAAGCGGAGGAAGTGACCGGGTAAGTGCAGCTACCGAACCATTGGTGTGGGGAAGAAGGAGTGGAGGAAATGTGTCTATATGTTTATTCATTTATCCAAGAGACGACGGACCCACGAAGTGTCAGGCACACTGAGGGCTGGGGATACAGTCACAAAACATATCTGTGCTCGCACGGAGCCCACATCCTGTGGGAACGCAGGCAGCAAACAAACAAGCAGATACACCACTTATCAGAGGCCAGTGTGTGCTCTGGGGCAGGAGAGGGGCAGGGAGCGTGGGCTTTGGAAACCTTTGTTTCTGGGTGGAGAATTTTTCAAGAAACTATTTCAGTTTTATTTATTTATTTATTTGAATAATATTTTATTTATTTATTTTTAGAGAGAGGGGAAGGGAGGGAGAAAGAGAGGGAGAGAAACATCCATGTGTGGTTGCCTCTCACACACCCCCAACCGGGGATGCGGCCTGCAACCCATGCATGTGCCCTGACTGGGAATTGAACCAGCAACTCTTTGGTTCACAGGCTGGTGCTCAATCCACTGAGCCACAGCAGCCAGGGCTATTTATTTTTAGAGAGAGGGGAAGGGAGGGAGAAAGGGAGGGAGGGAAACATCGATGCTCAAGAGGGACATCGATTGGTTGCCTCATCCACATGCCCTGATTGGGAACCAAACCTGCAACTCTGGCAGGTGCCCTGACTGGGGATGGAACTGGCAATGATGCAGGACTATGCTCAACCCACCAAGCCACACCGGTCAGGGCTATTCTTTCATTAAAAAAAAAAAAAAGATTTTATTTATTTATTTTTAGAGAGAGGGGAAGGGAGGGAGTAAGAGAGGGAGAGAAACATCAATAGGTGGTTGCCTCCCCCCACTGGAGACCTGGCCTGCAGCCCAGGCATGTGCCCTGACTGGGAATCGAACCAGTGACCCTTTGGTTCCCAGCCTGTGCTCAGTCCACTGAGCTACACCAGCCAGGGCCAAATTTATATTCTCATCTTCCCTTTTTTTGTTAATAGAAAAGCAGGATGCTGTACACCCTGCTCTGTACTGGCTTTGGTCACCTGAGAAACCCTGAACATCCTCATCAGTACATAGATTTTCCTCGTTCTTTTTTCCCTCTTTTTCGGGGGGGTAAAAGTTTTATTGAAATATAGAAGAGACGTACATCGTGAGGATGTACCAGGATTCACTTAATCAGTTCTTCAGTGATGGACATTTGACTCATTATCCGGTAATTAAGATATGTATCTATGCCAGCAATGAAAATGCCCAAGACATGACTCTTTACTTCCAACTATGAGAAAATGGGATCTCGTTCTTCAGGGGTCTTCTACCAGGCTGACTCAAGCTTTGAGTTTATTCTTGATCATTTGATTTTTAAAGACATTGGCTTCAATCCAAAGAAAATGTTAGATTTTCTTTAGGACCCAGGGCGTCTGTTTTCGGCGTGCTGGAACGGGAGCACCGTCCGGGAACTAGATGCGGGGGCTGGAAGTCCTCAGCGTTCTCCTGTGATTCAGGGCCCGGGACCTTGAACTGGCACAAACAGTGGCTTTGAATGACCGTTTCTAGGTCAATGTAACGGAGACATGACTTCAGTTGTGGTTTAGCCGTGACTTTGGCTCACAGGTGTTCCCTACTAAAGAACAAGCTGCTCAGGCCCAGCTGGAAAAATACACAGAAGAAATTCCGAGGACTGTTAAGCCTTGGTGACCGACGCTCTCTCTCCCTCTAAAAGAAATCATGGGAAAAATGCTCTTGGGGGAGGGAGGTCTCCACGAGAGATGAAATCCACTGAAATTGTTGCCAGGAAGGGATGGCAGGAGCAGGGCTGCCCCCCGCCGGTCGTGTGTGGGCGCTGGAGAGATTTCACAACACCATCCAGGTGATTTTAGGAGGACGTTGATAAAGCTGGGGACACTGAGACAAGGATGGATTTAGGATTAAAAAAAAAAAA
>PVKU01008759.1:0-69916 GCA_004027475.1 Anoura caudifer | reverse complement strand
AAAGATCACCCTGGCAGCTCAGTAAAGGGAGACTGTGGGAACCCATCTGTTGGGATTTTCTTTTTTGTCAGTTACATCATCATCTCATTTCTGGTCGTGGTGAACATGTACATCGCTGTCATCCTGGAGAACTTCAGTGTTGCCACTGAAGAGAGTGCAGAGCCCCTGAGTGAGGATGACTTTGAGATGTTCTACGAGGTTTGGGAGAAGTTTGATCCTGATGCCACTCAGTTCATGGAATTTGAAAAACTATCGCAATTTGCAGCTGCTCTTGAACCCCCTCTCCATTTGCCACAGCCAAACAAACTGCAGCTCATTGCCATGGATTTGCCCATGGTAAGTGGTGACCGGATCCACTGTCTCGACATCCTATTTGCTTTTACTAAGCGGGTTCTGGGGGAGAGTGGAGAGATGGATGCTCTCCGAATACAGATGGAAGAGAGATTCATGGCTTCTAATCCATCAAAGGCCTCCTACCAGCCAATTACTACGACTTTAAAACGAAAACAAGAGGAGGTGTCCGCTGTTATTATTCAGCGTGCTTACAGGCGCCACCTTTTAAAGCGAACTTTAAAACAAGCTTCCTTTACATATAATAAAAATAAAATCAAAGGTGGGGCTAATCTTCTTGTAAAAGAAGACATGATAATTGACCGAATAAATGAAAATTCTATTACAGAAAAAACTGATCTGACCATGTCCACTGCAGTTTGTCCACCCTCCTATGATCGGGTAACAAAGCCAATTGTGGAAAAACACGAGCAAGAAGGCAAAGATGAAAAAGCCAAAGGGAAATAAACAAAAACAAATACAAATAATTGGGGTACTATTTGTTTACAGCCTGTGAAGGTGATGTATCTTTGTCAACAGGACTCCTTTAGGAGGTCAATGCCAAACTGACTGTTTTTACACAAATCTACTTAAGGTCAGTGCCTACTATAAGACAGTGACCCCTTGTCAGAAACTGTGACTCAGTATAAAGGGGAGACAACCTTGACAGGAGGTTACTGTTCTCACTACCAGCTGACACTGCTGAAGACAAGAGACAAAGTGGCTAATCAGACTGTAGGGACCAGTTCCAAGGGGTGCAAACCTATGATTTGGGTTGTTTAACACGAGACACTTTAGTGTAGTAATTGTATCCACTCTTTGCATTTCAACTGCCACATTTGTCACATTTTTACAAAATCTGTTAGTGGATTCATCTTTTTTTTAATCCATATGTTGTTTATTAATGTGACTATTTTTGTAAATGGGGTTTCTGTTGGGAAATAGATTAAAGGACCTCTTTAACAGGTATGCCGCCGGGACTAAAGGCAATCACATGGCCCTCCCATCTGAACAAAGATGTGGTTTGCATGAGGGCATGCTGCACTTAGAGATCATGCATGAAAAATAAGTCACAAGGAAAACAATGAGTTTGTAAATTCTATCCATGTTTCTGGGAGGGGTAATTAGTCGATCATTGGAGGTGCTTTGCTCATCTTGTTTTTTTTTTTTTTTTCCTTTTTTTTTTTTTCAAATCCAGCCCCTAGGCCAAGTAAATCATTTTAGGGGGTGGGGGTTGGTCATTAAATCTTAGCAGGTGCAAACTTTATTCAAATGTCTGGAATCATAAATATTATGTTTCTGTTTGTTGTATTAAAAACCTGAATGATGAGCATCACTTCCCCCCCTGAAGATTGAATTGACCAAAAGAACCCTTTATAAATTTCTGCTTAATCCTGCACTTTGTTTAGCCATCTTCAGCTCAGCAAGGTCAACACTGTATATGTTAATGAAATGCTATTTATTATGTAAATAGTCATTTTACCCTGTGGTGCACGTTTGAGCAAACAAATAATGACCGAAGCACAGTATTTATTGCATCAAATATGTACCACAAGAAATGTAGATTGCAAGCTTTACACAGGTAATGCGATGTATTCTGTACCATTGTAGATAGTTTGGATGCTGTCAATGCATGTTTATATTACCATGCTGCTGTATCTTGTTTCTCCCACTGCTCAGAATCTCATTTATGAGAAACTATAGGTCAGTGGTAAAGTCAAGGAAATTTTTCAACAGACTTCATTTCTTTAAGTCATTAAGCAATAGTTTGCAGCAGTTGAATAGCCTTTTGGTTCTTTTTAAATTTTAAGTGGGTAACATATGGTGTATAGCTCGACTGTACAGACATGTTTAAAAAAAAAAACTGCTTAAGCTGTTAAAATGTGTTTAGAATTTTATAAGCAAATATAAATACTGTAAAAAATCATTTTATTTTATTTTTCAGCATTATGTACATAAATGTGAAGAGGAAATTATCTTCAGGTTGATATCACAATCACTTTTCTTACTTTCTGTCCATAATAGTACTTTTTAAAGGAAGAAATTTGCTAAAAAAGAAATGAAAACAAGAATGGGTAGTAGTATATTTTGGCTTTTTTATTACATTTGCTAATTTTAAATTATTTCATAATTTTAAGGGGCATAATAGGTTCACAACTCACATTCAAATTATGCTTTGCGATTCGAAAAGGGCATAAAATTTTATTTACATTTTTGGTAGTGCCTGCACTAAGGTAGTGTTTATTTTTTTCATTTTTGTCCTTTTTTTCTAACTTCTGTTTATGTTTTTATTTCTTTGGAGTCATGCTGCTTTAGATTGCTCTAAATATGATGTGGATTTCACATTTTCCCCACTAAAACAGAGAGTAGTAAACTTATGTAGTCAATTACATCAGGACATTTTGTGTTTCTTACAGAAGAAGCAAATCATAGGCTCCTCTTTTTCTTAAAACTACTTAGGTAAACTGTATTCGTGAACTGCATGCTGGAAAATGCTATTATTACCCTAAAAATGCTAACCAACATTAAAAATGTGCAAAACTAATAAAGATTACACTTTTTATTTTATTGTTTGCCCAATTACTTTTTGTTAGTGTTTTATAGCAAGATGCAGATATTTTTAGTCTACAAATTGGGGGAGAAGGGTGCTGAACACACACTAACACACATACGTACACACACAAATGGGTCTACCTGGGCTGACAGTAAGGTAGCCTCTGTTAAGAGAAGGAACTAATGTCAGAGCATAAGCTGGTAGCTCCAAGAGAAAAAATATGGAGACCCAAGTCGTGCTGGATGGTCACTTGAGGCACAATAAGAAGACCTTAAATCTGTATTGCAAAAGTAAGAGTTGCTGTGTGTGAGTTGGGCCTTGTGTTCATACCTCTGGAGCTATGCTTCCGCATGGTTCTCCACCTTGCTCTGAGTGAAGGTAATTCTATGCATTGTATCAGTTTCATCAGTCAATCTCTTTCTCTCTAGCTCCCAACTGCTTTGGCCAATGATAAGCTCCCACAGGAAAGCACCAGTGGGAGAAGAGTTAATTTGGTACTTATTCCCCAGATCCTTCTTTCCGGGGTTGCTCTTGGCTGGCAGTGGCTGCATTTGATCAACAGCAGTCATACTTTGGGTTGGAGAGTACCCTCTTACAATGAGAGCTACTTCCTTGGGGATCTGGTTGTTCATCCCCTCTTGCTCTCTGAGACCTGTGGCTGGACTTCCCCATTCCTTGTAACTTTTCCCTAACCTTGCCATCGCCTTTTAAAATGCTCCCTTCATAAATATTTTCTCTGTTGCCTCATTTTGAGATCCCATCTGTCTCCCACCTGGACAATATGGTGATGAAATAGTTTTTGAAAGTGAGCAAGAGGCAAAGATTTGTCTTGAGCAGCTTGTAGGCCTAATCTAACTGGCTTTGTATAGAGAAACAGCAACTGGGAGAACTACAATGGAGTATAATGCAGAATTCCCAGAGATCATGGAAGGTTGCTGGAGTGGTCCAGGCAGTAAAATGACAGTCTGAAGAAGCTTACTTAAGCTGGAGTCATATGACCTAAATTCTGGAGCTATGGGTCATCACAGCAGTGCAGTGTCAGTCACTAAGCCTGACGGGAGAACACGGCCTTGACAAGAAACCAGGCTGCCATGCATAGTACTTCTGTCATCCTTCTACAACCTCCCAACGTCGTCCCCTCATAACCTCATGGCTGTAAAACAATGGGACAATGAATTCCAATTTATCAATGGCTGAAAAGAATTTCCTGTTTCCAACCAACATAAGGATCATAGAAGAATTTCTACAGACTTTTTATATTCCATCTTCACACCAGTACTCATGAAATACAAAGAGAACTGATGAAACATAATCACATAAATCACCACATTTGTTTTTGTATTATTTTGCATAATATTTTTGTGCTAAAAAGTAGTTTAATGCTCATGGAAGGGAGTGATGTTAGTAAGACATAGTAAACAGCTCTTCTAAAGGAGGCTCTTACTGGCCAAAATGGGCAATTTAACATCAAAATAAGTAGCAATGGCAAAAGGTTGTAACCAATTGAATAAAATAAGAATCCACCAGTATGTACTGACATAAATAAATGGAGAAAAGAAAATCTCTCTTCCTCACAGTTGAATGTTATCTAACAAATGTAATAGAATTAATGGAGTTAGAAAGTCACTATTTGGCCATCATCATGACAATCTATTCATGGAAGAATAATCAATGAATTCTAAAACTCATGAGTGGTTTCAGTGAAAAATAATAAATTTACATTGTCTCAAAGTACCTCTTCTGTATTAATTTACATTTTTTTGAAAAGAAGAAAGTTTACAGTGGAGAAATCTAGCAGACACTACCTTTAAAGGTAATATCATAAATTATAGGACCAACTATACTGAAAAAGACATATAATTTTTTGTGCTAAATCCAGTCAAAATCACATGGACAGAATTTAACCATAAGGAAAATCAAATTGAGGACATTCTATAAAATAATGACTGAGTTCTTCAAAAATTTAATGTCATAAAAAAACATTTTTAAAAAGGCTAAGGAACTGCTTGGGGTTAAAGAACCATAAAAAGTAAACACAATGTTTGATTCTGGATTGGATACTGGATGGGGAACATAATAGTGATTATGGATCTTACTGAGAAAACTAAGTTTGAGTATAGCCTATTGATTAATTATTAACCTTCTAAAAGGGTTAATTTTCCTAATTTTATTAAATGTAGAGTGGCTATTACATCACTATAGGTAATATCCTTGCTCTTGGAAAATAAAATGCACACTAAAGTATTTAGGGGTGAATGGGATGATGTCTGAAACTCATGCTTGAATGGGCTCAAAGGAAATTATTATGTGTGTATGTAAATACAGATACAGATACAGATACAGATATAAATACGTGTGTCTTTGGGGAAGGAATGATTTTTTGTCGTTGTTGTGTCATTGAAGTAGTGTATGTATATGTGTTCACTACACACCATGTGTGTTGTTGGTATTCTAGAATTCATTATTTCTACCCTCAAAATTTGACATAATTTTCCAATTACCTTAAAGAACACTATTTTAACTACTATTCTTGTTTCCTAGAAGTCATCTTTCTGAAGATCACTCAAATGATTGCATTCTTTACCCTTCCTGATAATTTCTTTATTGCCAAAAATAAGACTATTTTAGGAGAAATCTGTGGTTAACACCTCAGTATTTAAGGCTAGGGGGATGTTAATAGGAGGCATATCATCTGAATTCTGGTGATTCTGTCCACATCATAATAAAGGGTAGGGGGCTTACTAGCTGTCAGAGCTGGGTCCAGACATTGTTTGGGTGTAGACTAATCACCCCAAACATAGTTCCATAGACCAGCACTGCATGTCAAGATTTGCATAGACCTACAGTTGATCCAGGATATTAAAAATAATGTTATAAATATTTATAAAGTGAACATTTCAATTTAAAGATTTATATTGTAAAAGTGCATCTTTGAAATTATTTTTAAAGACTAAAATTATTTGTATGTCATAGCAGTTTGTTTTAATATTTTATTTGGCCAAATTAAAAATTGGCAACCTTGTGTTGGTCCTCCTATTTGTGTTTTACTGGTGCACACAATCGAGGATCTAGAAACTGCTGGGTTAGACAGCAGCTACTCAAGGTTCATATGATTGTGTGTGTGTACCAGAAAGTTCTGATGTTAGAATTATATAAACTGTATTAAAGACAGAAAACATGTCCTATAATTGCATATTCTATCACATATGCACTGAAATTTCATGTTATATAAGAAAATAAATATTTCTGAATCACTGTGAATTTATTACAATGTTCATAATCAAAAATATGAGTTAAATCAGGTGCAGCTGAGAGTACATTTTTTTCCTGGTGTATGGGAATAATCTACGGAGCTGTCAATTACCATTGATACAATCAGTTGTGGCAGCAAAGGCACTGGAAGAGGAAAATATTCCAGGCCACTAAATATTGCTGAGGAAGTTGCATCACTAAGAAATTCTTAACATCACAAGCGGATAATGTGCAACATCAAATCAATGTTGCTCAAGTTCTGTATCATCCACTTGGAACACCCAAATTAGCAGATAACTCTGGCTTTTACTTCACCAAGAAACATGAAGACATTGTCATGAAATTCAACTTCCTTCCTCTCCAGTGAAAAATGTCTTCCTTCTCTTCCTTTCCTTTCTGTTTCCTTTTCTTCCCTTCCTTGCTCCTCTATTTGCTGTCCTATCTTCCTTTTCTCCCACCATTCCTTTCTTTCCCTCTCTCCTTCTCCCTCTCTCCTTCCTTTCCCTCACATCTTCCCAGAGATCATTTTTCCCCATTTGTTTCTACAAACACTGACAGCTTGCTCCATGAGTTATTCTCCTCTCTTGTATCTAGTCCCTGACTCTCGATTGGTCTTTTCTGTCTGGATTTGCACTTTCAAAGTTTTCTGAATCTCAAAAAATAACTTTGCTCAATCCTGATGCATTTTTACCCACTGTCCAGTTATCTCACTCCTTTTAAAAATTATCTTCTAAAATCAGGGTTCTATACTTACTACCACCTCTTACTTAAAATTTAATTAAATATAGGTCCCAATGATATTTGTGAGAAATTGGGCTGTGAATGATCTTGTTGACGTAGCACTTTGAGTTTTCAAAATGCTATGCTGGTTATTATCCTTCTCAATACCATTAGGAGGAAATGACTGGAAAATACAAAAGGTAGACATAAGAACAAAGAATGCTACCCATCTGGAATAAGGTTGTACCTGCTCTGTTCCTGGTTATCATGAGTTACCTCTCCTCTGTTTGATGTTTATTTAGAAAAGAAGGATGTTCATAGAGTTATTCAATATTAACTGCAGCATTTTTTGTTTGTTTGTTTCTTTACCAGGAATGTAACCCTTTTCTATGAGGGCATGGAGACCAGAAATTTATTAAAATAAACTTGTAGGAAATTACATTTTGTGTAAATACTTTGTGAAAAAATATATTGTCATAGAAAATTTAATTTACCCACTAACCTATTAACAACTCCCTTACTCTGTGTTAAACTTGCCACAATATGTGTGTATTTCATGGGACAGCATCAAGATATAGGTTTTTCTTTCTTTTTTCAAGCTGTGTGAAATAAATTGCAACTGACAGGTTCAAATATCAAATCAATGCCGAATTTAATTCTTTCAAAGCACCTTCTTTCTCTCTTTAATGTTTTCAAGTCTGGCTCTTACTACCATCAGCCTGCAATTAGCCAAATCCATTAGCCATGATCTTTTCTCAGCCATCATAATTTTTTTAGAATTTGATGGTGATGATCATCATCACCTCCTTCATTAAATTGTATCTTCCTTTGCCTTCCATAAAACTAAATAACTATTATAGGCCTCTTGCATTTTAGATTCTTTGCCTTTACTGTTTCTTAATTTTCCTCTCCTTTTAGATTTATGCTGCTGCATTGACCTTTTTGCTGAGCTTATGCTGCAATTCCAACTGCTGGTCATTTATACTTGAATATTCAGCTATTGCCATCAGCTAAATATGTCCAAAACTGATCTGACTGTGTTCTATTCCTCTCAGCCACCAATAGCACTAACCTATTTCCCCAGTATGTTATTGTTTCGGTTATACTTCTAGCTCAGCAAAAGAAGTAAGTACAAATTTATCTATGGGGGAATGCAGAGATGATTATAATGGTAAGTTCTGATCTGTGTTGAAAGAATCAGAGGGGAAGGGCAGTGTCAACATCAGAAATATTATAGAATTGTGGTACAAAATATGGACTCTTAAGCCAGATTTTTCTGGTTTCAAATATCAACTAAATTACCAGCTAAACAACTTTGAAATTTTCTTAACCCCTGTTGCCTCAATTTTTCATCTGTAAATGGTAATAGTTTGTGCAAGGATTAAATGAGTTCATACAAGCAAAACTTTCAGATTGACAGTTCCAACCACATAGTAATTACTATATGTATTTGCCCTGATGGTGATGACAAAAGACATATATGAGAAGGAGAAACAGGATGGTATATTTGTTCAATATTGCTGAAGTGAAAAGTGAGCATTGACAATGAGCAAGAGGCAAGCTGGGGCCAGACAATGAAGAATCTTAAATGCATGTCAGGGCTTGAGCCTTAATGTACTGTGATGAAGAATCATTAACGCATTTGTCAAAAAGTGAAGGTAGAGGGAAGGTGCTGGTTAGAGTAAATTTTGACTTTTAGAAAAAGGAAACAAAGAGGGGACATAACTTAGGAAGCTACTGGGGGAAACAAACAAGCAAAGATGAGACAAGCCTTGACTACCTTTCTCATCTCTTTTCTACTGCCTGAAAAACAAACCCACCCCTCAGGATTCAGTGACGGCTTCCTTGTTTCTTATCACTGGAAGAAAATTTCATCTTCTACGAACCCCATGGCACTTCGATGTTCACATGCAAACTCAGACACTTTTGAGAGTGAAGGAGGGGACTATTATTAATTACGCTAAAACAGTGGGCATAAGCAAGGACTATTCTAGGCAAACCAGGACCTCATATATGCTATGTGTAGGGTATTTAAACTGCCTAGATGCAGTGTTTGGAATATGGGTTTCTTCCTCTTATCACCTTTCTCCTCTACTTCTGCCACAAGAACACACACACCAGATAATGCCTGATAAGCACAAACTAGCCTTAAATACTTTGTATTCTTTATATTGCTTTGCACACAGAAGGTGCTGGGTAGGCAGTTAGTAAATGAACAATTAGTTAATTAATTTTTAGCATTACTTTAAATTGTTATTTTTTAAAGTTATGTACTCCTCTAACATCTTTTCTTCTTGTATACTATATCAGAGGGCTGTCATTATATGTAAAATGTATAAATTAATAACATATCACAAAAGTTACAGATAAAATTTGGCCCATAGTGATATATGTATATAGGCATATACTAGGTCTGTCCAGAAAAAGTCCCGCCAATATAAGAAGAATGCTTTGTGCTTCATTGATGTAACCTGGCAGCCAAGGAGAGAGGACTAGAATGCATGTATGTGAATGATGATGACTTCACTGCCAGTGGGGCTAATACATGCCGTGAAGTGAGCATGTGTACTGTGTGGCTGTCACGTTCAAAATGACTGAAAGAGTAGAGCAAGGAATCTGCATCCAATTTTGTGGTAAGCTTGAACATTCCTCCACAGAAACTATTCAGATGATTCAGAAGGCCACAGCTATGGGCAACTGGTGACTGTCAGCTTTATCACAACAATGCACCTGCTCACGTATCATGTTCGTACAGAGTTTTTCTGGCAAAACATCAAATCTCCCAGGTGATTCAGCCCCTGGGCAGCCCAGATTTGGCACTCTGGCTTTTCCCAAAACTAAAATCACCTTTGGAAGGGAAGAGATTTCAGACCATCAGTGAGATTTAGGAAAATATGATGGAGTAGCTGATGGCAATTGGGAGAACTGTGTGAGATCTCAAAGTACCTACTTTGAAGGGGACTGAGGTGTCATTGTCTTATGTATAATGTTTCTTTTATCTTGTATCTTCTTCAATAAATGTTTCTCTTTTTCATATTTCATGGCTGGATACCTTCTGGACAGACCTCATATATATAACAAACATTTAAATGAACATCTATTACATCCATAAGAGCACATACACTTTTTCTCTATTACCTATAAGAAATAAACATAGGTGTAAGTGTAGGTATAGGTATACATAGACACATACATATGTATTACCAATGTATAAGAGTCTATAAATTTATTTTTAACCCTTTAGAATTTAAGGGTTGTGTAAAGCTTGTTCTTTGCTATGGTGGAACTATTGAACTTACCATTTTAAATTTATTCCTCTAAAAGGAATTCAGGCTTCTGGACCTTGTTTTCCATTTGGCATCACTTGGCCTGATTGTAATTTGCATTATTAATGCTCATCTTTCATAGAGGATGGTGAAGAAATGTCTTGTTCAGCAATATCTCTTGAAGCCATAGAAAATACAAATTTCTAAAAGCAAACGGACTGTACCTTTGCTCAACTTCAGTGGTAAGTGCAGCCTTTTGCCTCACTTTAGGGAACGTGTCTATCGAGTTACACTGACTGATAATCTGACACCGGTGCAATGCTAGAGCAAAATATAGTAATTATAAAATTGCAAATGTATAAATATAAAAGAAGGTAGATAATAGAATATATGGAGAATGGTTAGAATACCTAGACATATTTCATTCAGAGAAAAGGTGAGGTAGGACTTCATTCAAAAAACCAGAGGTTGTCCTATTTGTCATATATTATGCTTTGCTAAAATAAAACTCATTCAGCAGTTAATTGTATGAAATATAGTATGAAACTAGCCAGGCATGTCTTAGGGTTTTGTGACATTCTGGTTTCCCCCATGCTAAAAACTTAAGTATTTTCTTTTCTTTTTTAAGATTTTATTTATTTAATTTTAGAGAAAGGGGAAGGGAAAGAGAAAGAGAGAGAGAAACACCAATGGGCAACTGCTACTCACACACCCCCAAATGGGTATCTGGCCTGAAACCCAGACATGTGCCCTGACTGGGAATCGAACCGCCGACCCTTCACTTCTCAAGCCAGCACTCAATCTACTGAGCCACACCAACCAGGGCCAAAACCTAAGTATTTTCATGGCATTCTCCCTGGTCATCCATTAAATGTCCAAATCAATCCAAGAATAACTTCAGCATGGTGGGCTCCAAGTCTAGCATATTATACAACCTCTTACTTTTCAACAATCTTAGAACAATAAATCTTAGAACTAATAAATCTTAGAGCAATTACAAATCATGTAATATGAAAAACTTATCCAGGGCAATAACTAAAAATACAGTTCTAAGTCTCACCTTAAATTAAATCGGAATCCCCAGAAAGGGGTTTGAAAATGTCTGAGTCATACCGAGTTAGAATGGAATGGAAGAAAGCTGGAAGGAGCTCTCAGGACAACTTTAAGATCAGCAAGTCTGGAAAACCCTGGCTTAATGGTAGGTAGCCTGGTAAGCTTCAAGGCCTCTGGGGATTCATCATTAGTTGGTTACAGTACTGAATTACATTTACTACCTTCACATCCTCATGCTCTTTCATGCTTTTGAATATCATCTACAATCTAAAGATTCCAAAATTTGTATATTCTGTCCAGAGTGTTAACCATGCCCCAGTACCTGACTGCCTCTTCCATATCTCCAATTGAAGGTATAATGGATATTTTAAACTTATGTCCTCACCTGAACTTCTGAGTTTCCACTCAGTCCTGCTATTCATGGCCTTCACCATTTCTACTGACCCTATTTTCAGGCCAGCTGTTATTACAGCACCCAGATTGTCCTGTGTTCCAGATAATACCCTAGTGATGAAGCCAGTGTGGTCAATAAGTATTTTAACATCCTATTTTAACTCCTTTACTAAAGCAGTGGTTTTTATGGTATGGTTCCAGACCGACAGTATCAGCATCACTTGGGAAAGTGTTGGAAATTCACATATTTGCCCCCCACCCCAGGTGGCAGACTAGCTATATGTGTTTTGACAAGGCCTCCAGGTGATCCTGATGGATCTCAAAGTTGGAGAACCACTGCATTAAAGCATTTCTTAAATGCAACTGACGAATTTAATTTTTAATTTTAATTAACTGCAATGCAAATTTAAACAGCCTTATGTAGCTAGTCACTGCTTTACTGGGTAGCCCAGTTCTAAAGATTTTTGCTTCCACTCTGCTTCAACGATACTAAAGGCCCGGCGAGCTACACGCATCAAGGAAGATGGAAAACACGGACAGCAATACCAAATAGCAGTTCAAAAATGTTCTCTGCTGATGAGCACTGGGGTATTCATTGTACTCTTCAACTTCTCTCTGTTTTTAAAAGATTTCCAAATAAAAATTTGGGGAAAAACAAATACTGCCACAAATTAAAGCCCAGTTATAAATAGATTTATGCAGAGGGATCACGAGGTATGAGCTCCAGCTGTTTTAACTGAGCCAACACGAACAAGTGGTAGGGCTAATGAATGAGAAACCAGGAGTTCAATGTGAAGAGAGAAAACCTAGATACTTTGTGGTGAGAAAAAAATCTCCACTGTCAGAGGGAAATATCAGCTCTGCCTCCAGACATTACTCTGAATGGGAAAGCTTCTCTTCCTGAGGGCTGTGGAGTGGGGTGACTTCAGGGTGGAGGGAATGCAGTGAGTCAGTGTGAAGTGAATCTCTGATGAGTTTCTGGCCTACTTTCTTATAAATAAAGAAATCAAGCTGGGGGAATGAGTGGTATCTAAGGCAAGCATTTTCGAGTGACAAGCTGAGAAGAGGCAGTTGAGTGGGGCACAAGCAATCGACACAGAGATGCTGATACAGATGCAGGGAAGGGGAGATGAATGGAAAAGGCAAAGCAAGTAAGATCAGTGAGGAAACTTTTACCCAAGGAAGGTCATACTAGAGCATAACATTCTCCATAACCTCAAGTCTACTGGGCCTAAAGTCCGCCTTCCCTTCTTTATATTTGCAAACTCACCAATTTACATTATGGCAACACCGTCATAAACCAAGTTATCAAGAGTCAGACACCTAGAAAGCTGGGGTCCAATATGTCCCAACCTTAAAATAAAAATGAGAGCAGAGTTCTGCTCTCTCACATCCAGAAATAATAGATGTGCCATGTGAATCTATGGTGGGTGCGATTTTTCAGATGTGAACTTGAACCCAAGTGAGTGAAATAAAAAATTATATACTGTCTGCCTTAAGGTCACACCAGGCAAAAGGGGTAGTTAGCATTCTTCTTTGTTACTTTTCTATTAACTAGAAAGGATTCTTTAAAGGAATAGAAAGAAAAGCAGATGGCATTTTATCAAGATGTGCTATATTAAAACATTCAATAATTCATTGTTTCTATTTCAAACTACCAGGTTGTTTTGAAATGTATTTTTCTGTGTCTTCTCTCTCCTACTTTTGCATAGATGAAATGTCAAGATATTCCCAAGAAAACCAAGAAACAATAACTTTCCTGGTAAGTCCCCCTCATGGTTTCTGAGGTAGAAACATTCACTACATCGGTTACCTCAGGTGAGGAGGAAGCAAATTTCCTGTTGTCAGAAGTTCTTAGCCATCAGATATCTGAGCTTCTCAGGCATTGGTAAAGAAAAACAAAGTATTATACAGTCCTCTAAAAGAAGCCAGTTGTAGGAATTGAGTGGAAGGACTCCCTGGACCATACACAACAAGTGATGTGAATGTATCATTCCTGAATCTGGGCAGATGCCATTCAATTCAGCCTCTTGTTTAACCGCACTTCTTAAGCAGTTATTAAAACTGTCACTACTTGTAATTTATTTATTTCCTTTTGTGAATACCTATTCAATATATCTATCTACCTTTACTACAGTTTAAACTCTAGGACGGCAGGGACAAGACTTTGTTATTTGTCCCAGGCTCTCAGTAACATTTGGTGAATGAAGGAACAATTAAACATTACATTGTTAGAACTTAGTTTACTTCCTCAACTTTCTCCATAGTGTCATTTAGCAAAAAAATGTGAAAAGCAACTGACTGAGCATTGATGTCTCACCCTAACTTAAATGAATAAAATTGTAGAATTTTAAAGGGATGAATTACAATAATCATTTTATTCTTTACATTGGCTTGATACACGCTTCAAAAGTAAGGTACCTTTGTAGCGTGCTATTTGGAAAAGACAAGAGCACTGGGTAGCATATGGAAGGATGAGTCCTGATCTCAGAGGTAAAATGACTTGCCCCAGAGTCCAACAGCTCTAAGGAACTGGCTTGTAACCATGTCATGAAGTTTTCTTGTAAATGTGCTATGATCGTTTAAACAGTGTTTTTCAATTTTTGAAATACTCTCACATAATCTCACTTAGTCTATACATTGACAAAGCAAATATGACAATTATATTTGCAATCCCACTATAAATGTATAAACTAGAGAAAAATTAATAACTTGCCAAAAGTTCCAAAATTATTAAAGAGCCTTAATTCAAATTCAGCAATTCTGACTTCAGTTAACCTCTAATTTTTCCATGATGCCATATCTAAGACTAAACTATATGCTACTTTATTTGAATTTCATACATTTTTACTCTCCATATTTCCTGTTTCAACTTCATAGTAAAATAGCCTTAAAAAGAAAAGACAAACACTTCATCATATTATTATTTATACCTGTCTTGAAGGCTAGACTGAGATTAGAAAACTTGGGTAGATTATTTAATAACTTTGGGCTTTATTTTGCTCCTTCATAAAATAAAGGACAATAGTCTTTAAACTTCTTTCCAGCTCCTGAATTCAAGGATGACATATACTGTAATTGCCATACATAATGTGCACTTTTTTGCCCAAATTTTTGAGGGAAAAATAAGGATGTGCATTATATATGTGATATTGGTACAGGATGTGCCATGGGTGCAATACCCCCACATATGATGCACACAAAAACGTGGGTGCACATTATACAGGGCAGAATATGGTGTTTATCTCTGTTTTATATTTTGTCTACTTACTTTTACTTTGTCTTCACCAGAGCCACCTATTTTTCCTAGGGGTTTTCCTTTAACTTATTAAATCTATGATAAAATAATATAGATACAAGTAGACCAGTGTAAAAAGTGGGGAGAAGAAAGCCAAACATAAACAGAATTGAAGTGCCTCAACAGTTCTATTTTACTAAATACTTATGGGATCAATACCGTACTCTATACTTGGAGTAGTTGGGAGTAAAAATAATTACAGGTTCATTCAATTCTTACCATACTCCTAATGCTGCTCTGTCCTTCAAATATTAACTCATTTAATCTTCTTCCTGAGGTATTAGTCTCATTTTACAGCTGAAGCGCAGAGAGGCGATTTTTCCCAGTTGTCAACCAGTGGACGGTGTTGTTGGGATTTGATCACAGATGGCCTATCTCCAGGGACAAACTATTACCTATTATATTTTATTGTGAGGCCTTAAGGTGCTCGCCTATTGGGAACCGTTCTTCCCCGTTTCAGGAGTGGTAACCCCCCCCCCCCCAAGACTCAGGCTGAGTGAGCAACCTTCAGACTGTAAGCCACTAAGGAGACACAGCTTATCTCCCTGGCAGGAGCGCTGCTTCTGCTTCATCCACAACTGGCCCCCAATGCTTGGTCGGTTAGCCAATGATGGGTAAGATTCCCTCAAGGGAGGGGTGACCTAAGCCAGGCACGACCACTTGGAAGTCCCTCAAGGAAGGACTGGGGGGGCTGCAGCAAAGAGGGGGTGAGGGACTCTGGCCCCTGGCTATTCTGACATAGCCTGAGTCCCCAATCCATCTGAGAGAAATTTTCCTTATCTCCAGTTTCCTGGTCTTAATCCACTTAAAGCCTGAAACTATGAGGGAGGGTGGTGCAGCCCTGTGCTGGCCAGAGCGGCTCCCTGGGTGATCAGGCATAACAAAGAATTCTTAAAGTCCTGTGAAACCTGCTTTGCTAAGAGTGCTCTCATTTAAATGATAAGGGTCTGAGGAGGAAATGAGATTGTCTCCCAAAGTTTTGTAAGCCCTTAGCTGACAGACCCTGACTCAATTAAACCCTCAGAGTTCTTTGAAATGTTATCCATTGTTTGATCCTTACCTGACATTGATTGATGAGCTTTACTTGTATTCCTGTGTATTATGAACCTAATAAAAACCATTGGGGAAGGGACACTTGGCCCTTCTCCTTTGAGAGATTGGCCACTTCTCCTCCCCAAGCAGATCATGTCTTGGTAGTTTTATTTTCATCTGCAGCAGATGGATGGGGCTCTGTGGGCGGAGCCCCACCACACTTGCCATTTAGTAGAGAAGATTAAACAAACCAAAAAATACACCATAACTATAATACAAAGAATATACAAACTGTTAAGTCTTACAGAGCACTATGTATACAGTGGAAATTATTGGTTATAGAGTGCTTATTGTGTGTCAGAAACTTTTCATATACCATTAAGTGTTTAATCTCCCTACCAAATAAAGAAAATTAGGCTCAGAAAATTACTTCCCCAAGTCACAAAAGTAAATAGCATAAGAGGAGCTCCAAGTTAGGTGTGGGAGACCATGTTTTTGCCACTACACCATGCAATTTCGCACACCCTTTCACTTACAGTGATTCCTGAAGGCTTCATAAAGAATAGATTTCATATGAACTCCAAAGAAAGAGTAGATTTTCTCAATTGGAGAAAGAGCTTGGAGCAAAGTTAGGGACAGCACTCCCAGAAGAAGGAATAGCTGTCTTGTTTACCTGGAATAAAGGCTCTGTAGAAGGACAAATAGGACATAGGTCTTGTAAAAACAATAAGGTAAGAGGTCTTTAATGTCAGACTCAAAAGTTGGTAGACCAAAGTGAGTCAATAGAAATGTTTAAGCTAAGGAACACATCTGCTTTTTTAGGGAATGCAGAGATTTTCCTGGCCTGAGATTGAAAAGACATTTCTCACGAGACCTTAACCAGGCAACATCAGATTACCAGGAGTGTCAAAGCAAATTCCCTTAAGTAGTTTTAAATTGACAAACACTCATGGAGTGCCGAGCATGGTGTTTTTGGCTAAATAATTTAACCTCAGAACAAATTCAATGAAGCAAATTCTATAAAATTAGTATAGTCTAAGTGTGCAGCTTTCCATTGGTCTGACAGCCCAAGTTTAGACTTTAAAGACCTCAGGAAGGTAGCTTGATCATATGTCCCTTTAACCATGCTCCTTCGATCTTCTCTCTCCGATGAACTTTTCACTTGGAACCAAAAGCATGCAGTTCAAGACTATATACTTTGATGAGCTCCTTGGTTTGTGGTATTCTCTGCTGCATACCAAGTGCAGATTAATCCACTGCTCTCAATATCAGGCCAGCAGCTATTACTAATTGTCCATTACCATAAACATTTCACAGGACTATAAGTGTTGGAAACGAAAAATAAAATCCTCATGAAAATAATATGTTCTCCTTTGGGAGGAGTACTCTTTTAGAGGACATCGATGAAAGATAGTGCCTAGCTTTGAAGCCTGGGAAAGTAGCCACCCCCTTCTCTCAAGATTGTCATTACCCAAACTACTGGCATGGAAAACAAGTCAACGTTCACTGACTCAACAAATTTAAAATCAGATTCAGCTACGAATCACATCAACTACATTAGTAGCAGTAGGATCAAAATTTGGAATCCATGTAAATGATTCTACAAAGATCATTTACACCTCAAATCTTAACTATTAAAAAAAATACCTTTAAGCAGAAATAGGAAATCTCTTAGTCCATTCTATTTCAGTTTAATGCTCTGAACAACTGAAAACATCTAGAAGCACCTAAGAGTTGCCTGAAGGGTAAAAACATAAAAATTTGCATAGAGATTAATTGTCAGCTTAAAAATCAGCAGTTTTGGACTTCCAGCCAAGATGGAGGCGTAGGTAGACACACTGTGCCTCCTCACACAACCAAAATAAGGACAACAACAATTTAGAAACAAAAAAAAACAACCAGTACTGACAGAAAATTGAACTATATGCAAGTCCGACAACCAAGGAGTTAAAATAGACACATTCATCCAGACCAGTAGGAGGGGCAGATTCGGGTGGCCAGGCAGAGAGGGGTTGTGGCAAAAAAAGTGGTGGCTGGCGGACCCCAGGCACAGGGTGGCAGCAGGTGAACCCAGCGAGGCAGTGTGCAAGGCATCTGGAGGACCAGACAGTCCCACATAGCGCACAGATAAACCAGGCAAAACTGAGGAGCAAGACAGACCGCGCAATCCAGGGCTCCAGCATGGGGAAATAAAGCCTCAAAACACCGATTAAAAACACCTGTGGGGGTTGAGGTACTGGGAGAGACTCCCAGCCTCACAGGAGAGTTTGGTGGAGAGACCTAGAATGTACACAAGCCCACCCACAAGGGAATCAGCACCAGAAAGGCCCAGTTTGTTTGGGGGAAGCAAGGAAGACTGAAATCTGGCAGAGAGCCAAGCAAGCGCCATTGTTCTCTCTCTAACCCCTCCCCCACAAAGAGTATGGCAACCCAGCCATGTGGGTTGCCCTGCCCAGGTGAACACCTAAGGCTCCGCCTCTCATATGTAACAGGCGCATCAAGACAAAAAAACAAAAATGGCCCAAATGAAAGAACAGATCAAAGCCCCAAAGCCAATGCATCTAAGCCACCAAGAGATAGCCAACCTATCAGATGCACAGTTCAAAGCACTGGTGATCAGGATGCCCACAGAACTGGTTGATTCTGGTTGCAAATTAGATGAACAAATGAAGGCTATGCTAAGTGAAATAAAGGAAAATGCACAGGGAACCTATAGTGATGGGAAGGAAACTGGGACTCAAATCAATGGAATGGACCAGAAGGAAGAAAGAAATAATCAAACAGAAAAGAATGAAGAAACAAGAACTCCAAAAAATGAGGAGAGGCTTAGGAACCTCCAGGACATTTTTAAACATTCCAACATCTGAATTATAGGGGTACCAGAAGGGGAAGAGGAAGAGCAACAAGTGGAAAAGTTATTTGAACAAATAATAAAGGAGAACTTCCCCAACCTGGCAAAGGAAATAGACTTCAGGAAGCTCAGAGAGTCCAAAGAAGTGGGACCCAAGGAGGAACATACCAAGGCACATCATAATTACATTAACCAAGATTAAAATGAAGGAGAGAATTCTAGAAGCAGCATAAGGAGACAGTTACCAACAAAAGGGATCACATCAGACTGTCAGATGATTTCTCAAAAGAGACCTTGCAGGCAAGAAGGGGCTGGAAAGAAGTATTTGAAGTCTTGAAAGGCAAGGACCTATATCCAAGATTACTCTATGCAGCAAAGCTTTCATTTAGAATGGAAGGGAAGATAAAGTGCTTCTCAGATAAGGTCAAGTTCAAGGAGTTCATCATCACCAAGCCCTTATTATACAAAATGTTAAAGTGACTTATCTAAGAAAAAAAAAGATAAAAATCATGTACAGTAAAATGACAGTAAACTCACAATTATTAACAACCACACCTAAAACAAAAACAAACTAAGCAAACAACTGGAACAGGAACAGAACCACAGAAATAGAGATCACACAGAGGGTTAGCAACAGGGGAGTGGAAAGAGAGAGGGAGAAAAGATACAGAGAATAAGTAACATAGATGGTAGGTAGAAAATAGACAGGGGGAGGGCAAGAGTAGTATTGGAAATGTAGAAGCTAAAGAACTTATGACACATGGACATAAACTAAAGGGGGGAAATGTGGGTGGGAAGGGGTGTGCAGGGTGGAGGGAAGTGAAGGGGGAAAATGGGACAACTGTAATGGCATAATCAATAAATTTTTAAAAATCAGCAGTATCAGTCTTTTTTAAAAAACTGAAAAAATTTTCCTCTCATTATCAAGGCTGCAAAAAAATTACTATGCATTCTAACAACAGTCACAGGATTGCAGCAATGCCTGTAAAAATGAGCCCAAGAAGCGCATTCTGCTTTCCTTTTAAAAATTTGATTTTTCTGCGCCACCTTGTGGCCATACAGCAACTACCACAAGTGTAAAAGGGCATTCCCTGTGCAGGTCAGGCCTTCAAATAGCCGCATTGCGGGAATGAGCCTCAACACAAATGTGCCTCAAGTGGTGTCTTTCCTTGTAACCGGAGATGAGACCCAGACTTCCCCTTTCCTCCTTCCTCCCCTATTTTCTTTATTTCCTAATTCCACATCCTTCGCCCCGCCCTGCCACTGTCCTCCGAGGGTCGTTTCTCTGTTTGACCTCCTTTGTCTTCCCTACCATCTGGTCACGCCCCTTTCTCCACCCGCAGTTTTTCCCGCGAGTCTCAGCCCCTGATCCCCCTCCTCCTCCCGCAATCCCTGCAGCGAGGACCTGCCCCCTCTCCCCAGTAGCCAATGGTGGCGCGATCCTGCCTCACCCAGCCCCTCCCACCACCTTCTCCGTGCGAGGGGGGTCTGGGCCTGCGGCGGCACCTGGACCCCTACTTCCTCTGCGGGCCTGCCGCGAGCGCGCTCCCCAGAGGCCCGTGGCCCAGTTTCTGGAGAGCCATGGACTCGCAGGGGTTGAAGGTGAGTGGGCGGAACCCGTACGTGTGTTGCTTTGGGGGTTGGTCGGGAGCAAGTGGGCGCGGGGCGGGTGTGGGCCGACTGCGCGAGGGCGTTATTGCCCTCCTGTGTCTGATGCCCCAGCGTGGCCTGGAAGCCGGTAGCCTCCATCACCTGGTTGGTCTCTCGTACCCAGCGGGTGCTACTTTGGAACCCTGAGGTCGGTTAGCCTCCCCAGCGCGCTGCTTTCGAATTGCCGTTAGTGTACTTGTCCCACCCTGTTTGTTGTGTGTAACTTTTACTCTTGTGTCCTGTCTGCTCGTAAAGCTTGGTCAACAGATGACACCTACTGCGCCCGGCCGCCTGCGATTTCTAGTAACTTAGGGCCAGCGAACGTCAGCTTCCCAGCTGCCCTATTGGATAGTAAAAGGAGCGTGGAAAGAGTACAGGAAATTCAAGAGATAGGTTGGAAAATGGAGGAGGAATCTGTGTTTTAGGATGACGTGTTCTTTATAACTGATTATCCGTTCAACAAATATTTAATAACAGTCCACTTAAATGATGATCTAACAAAGACAGACTGGTAAATAAGTTTCTTTTTAGGGTGATGGTCCTCTCCATTTGTTTACTAATTCATTCGTCCAGCAGATTCCTCCAGTGGTGGAGGGCTCACAGTGTGACCACTAGACGCTGGAAATGGTTATGAGCAAACTGAGCAGATCCTGCCTTCACACATCTTACAGGCTAGTAATAGAGAAAACCTTAATTAAGTTAATGCATTGAATGTTGAATGCCTCCTATGTGACCGGCATTGTTCTAAGCCCTGAATATAATAAGCCCTGAAATAATAAAATTAAATACACCCTTCCTGCCCCGGTCTTGGACTTACGTTTGACTAAGAGGCACCAGATAGCAAATAAATAAAATGTGTGCCATATTAGATGGGGAAAAGTGGGTGGAGGACATTTTGGCAGTGATAGGAATGCTAGAATGTCTTTTGATATTTTGCCTGAATTTTTACATAATCTTGTGAAGCCTTCTGCTATCCCCTTAAATTTTGGTCATCACCTGAAATTTATCTTGTGTACTACCACCCAAATGAACTCCTTAATAAAAACACTTTCATACTGAAAACTGCTATGTGGCTTCTTATCATTTAGCCTGGAGGATCAACTTAATACAAAGCACTTCTTGACCCTGCCTGCCTCTGCAGCTTTGTGATCCAGTAATCCCAGTCTTACTGAAGGATCTAGAGCAGGGAATGACAAAATGTCTCTAAAAAAGACTGAAGCTTTATTCCAAAAAAACCTTACTTATGGATGCTGAAATTTGAATTTCATAAAATTTTCACATGCTATGAAATATTTTTCTTCCTTTCTTTTTCTTAACGACTTGAAAACGTACAAACCATTCTTAGCTTGCTGGCCAAAGAAAAACAGGCATAGGATAGAAATGGCTGTAGTTTGCCAATCCCTGCTCTAAAATATAGAATAACTTTTAGTCCTCTGCATTCCACCCCGTCCTTACTACATTCCATTGCCGATTTTTTATCTCAGTTCCTCTGCCTGGCTAACTCTGCCTGTACCTTCCTCAAGAATCCTGAAAGGGAAATAGAGGGTGTGTGTGTGTGTGTGTGTGTGTGTGTGTGTGTGTGTAGGGGAGTAGGAGCTTGCAAATCAAGAATCAGTCCTGAAGTCCTGCCCCAAAATATTTCCCTTAATTTTATTCTTCACTCCTTCCCACATCTAACACTCGTTCTCCTATATTCTCAAAGCAACTTGTAATCTTTTTTCTTGCATTTACTACATTGAATTTTCAGTTTTTCTTAGATTCTAGTCTCACCTGAAAAAGTTAAGCATTCCTGCACAGAAGCCACCAAATCTTACTCATCGTCCTATTTAGAGTACCTAGTCCAGTGCATGACAGAAGTAGGTGGTCAATAAATGTTTTTTGGATGGAACGACCTAACCTGAACCAAGATAGTGGTAGGTGGTATGGAGAGTGGGAAGTAGACTAGAGAAACCTATTACTGACAGCCTACTTAGGGGACTGGGCAAACAGGAAGGGAGGATTCCACAACTCCATGTCTGGTGTGGGTGGTGGGGCAAATGGAAGGATGAATCTGGAACTTAGATGAGAAGTCTTGGCTGGACATGTGGTTTTTTATTTCATCAGCACATAGGGTTAGAAAGAATTTTTTTTCAGACTAGGAGTTTTACAGTCTGATATCCTAATTTTGACCTGTAAACAACTAACATTTTATAAATGAGCAAACTCATGAGTGATAAAATGAACCAGAAATTTGAAGCCAGGTCTTTTTGCCTGTAAGCCATGTCCTTGCCTTTCCAGAGGTTAAAGATTCTTAGTGATACTGAATGCTGGACAGAAGTTAAGTAAAATCCTATTAGAAGTGTCCTTAGTGTTGGGAAACTAAGAGGTCATTTGAGACTCTAAGGAGGGGACACTGGAGGGAAACTGCGTTTTATTGAGATATGCTGTTTGAGTCTTGGAGATGGAGTATGGATCGCAATCAAGAAACAGAGCTGAAAGGGCAACTAGAGAGCAGGAGGGAAGCAAAGTAAAAGTGACAGAACATTTGCTTAACAATTTAGGAAAAAAGATTGAAATTATCAGAAAACATAGATGTTTAATTTTGTTGTATATTCGTTAGTATTGAGTGCTGTGCTCTAACAACTTTTAGATTACTCAAGATTTTAGATAAATATCTACTTAGATATTTCAGAACACCAGAATCTCCTTGTAACATTTAATTCTTATTTCCTTTTAGGCTTTGATTAATTACTATTGTCAAGAGAAGTATTTCCATCACGTGTTACTTGTTGCCAGTGAAGGAATTAAGAGGTATGGTAATGACCCAGTCTTCAGGTTTTATCATGCCTATGGTACATTAATGGAAGGTATGTGCAAATTATTAACCATGCTGCATAAGTTTTAAATTCTTGTTTTGCTCTAAGAATAATTTTTCACATAATTTTGATTTTCAGGTAACACTCAAGAAGCTCTTCGAGAATTTGAGGCTATTAAAAATAAACCAGATGTATCACTTTGTTCTCTACTTGCACTGATATACACCCACAAAATGAGTCCTAATCCAGGTATAGTATTTAAGTACAATGCTTAGGACAATATTTCCTATTCAGTTTAATTTTGATTTTTCTAAATTACCATAGCATTCAGTCTGATTGTAGTGTATTACATATTGTCTGTAGGTACTTTTTATATTATATATGTTTTATCTTCATGACAAGGTTATAAGTTCATCAAGCACAAAGAAATGTGTACGTTATATTACTTTCATATTCTTTATAGCCTATGGCAGAATTTTCATTTGTATATAGAAATTATCTGAGTTAACGTAGAGGTGAATGTATATTAGCAGTTGTTAGACAACCAAACAAAAAAGAATACCCAAATACCCCAAAACAAGTGGTATATAAATTGCTCTGCTGCAGCCACCTGTACAACTCATTGCATTCAAATATATAGATAGCTATATGCAGTTTCTTTCTTCTGCTATATCTTGAGCTTCTCGAAGGGCCTGTACATCCCTCAAGAGAGCTGACTCGTGAAAGATATTTAGTAAATTTTTATGAAGTAGTAGTTTGGAAAATATGACTACATTATAGAAAGAACTTTCTGCAAAACCAGTAATTAAAATTGTGTGAACTGTTAACATATGGTGTGTCTTTATTGCTGTGGCAGGAGAATGTCAGAATTATAGGTAAAAAGAAAAAATAGCATTGTATTACATATATATATCCAATAATGGTTAATAGAATTATTAATATAGTTCTTGTGTCAATTAATTACACAATAACCAGTGTCTTAGAATAACTTTTTAAGTATCAGAAAACACATTTTTTAAGCAAAGTGTCACAAACCTCCTTCACCCCCCCACACACTTGTACAAATCAGTAGAAAGTTATTTAAGACATTAATATGGTTAGCAACTAAACAAATCTAACAACCAGATGCTTATGTTGTGCAAGGGACCATGCTAAATATAGTTAGAAGATAGAGAAGAATTATAAGAGTAATCCAGGACATCAAGCTTATGATCTAGTTGCAAAAAGAAAATGTAAAAGCCACAAAGATTAAAATCTACTGTTACCATTAAGTAAAATGATAAAAACATATGAATCCGTCATTAGTTGAAAATAGCATATACTGTTCATTCATAGGAGTGTCCTGGGAAATCTTTGTGAGAGGAACTTAATCTGATCATTGAAAGACAGGCAGGATCAATATAAAGCACATTTGTCAGACAGGAGAAATCCACAGGCAAACACAGGGAAGCTGGTCAGGATTAGGCTCTTCTGTGGCTCCCCTTTCTCTCTCCCTGGTAGGAGTACATTAAGCTGGAGCAGAGAATTTTCATAGGATAGCTATAGTTAGTAAGTCTTTAAAAAATTAGTATAAAATATGTTTCTAAAGTCAATTTTTCATTTAATTGGCTATTCTCAACAGTATTTGTTCTGTTGGGAAACGTGATTTCTCAGACACAAAGATGAAGGCACAAATATTACCTAGACACACTTGTGTCCTGACTCTGTTTTCCACCACGTAGGATGCGGAGTAGGCCTGAGCCGAGGTGGGGCCTGGATGCTTGTCAGTATTGCCTGGAACAGGCCTAGATTATCATGTACATTCTTCCCGGATTCTGTATGTGAGCCCTGACTAGGAAAGGGCTCTGATGCCGTAAGAGCTTGAGCTCAGACCTGGCAAGAGCTAACTGTGACACCAGATGGTGTCACAGCTAATTGATGCCTCCTCAGGGACCTGATAGAAATCTGGGCAGAAAACTGCAGTTCCTGTTCCTGCCCTAATGAGGTTTTTTCTGTCTCTGTATTGTGGTTCCTTAATGAACGTTTCTGAAGGTGTTCAGGTGGGTGTGGGAGTTGCAGGGCCAAAGGGGTCTTCTGAAATCCAGGCCAGCTGCAGCCCACCGGAAACAACTTTGTTTCCTAAAGTCATGAAGTGATACATTAGTAATTCCACATTTAAATTTAAGTTTGTGTCATTGCAGTTTAAAGGAAGGGTCACTTATCTCTGCTTGGGAGCCATTTCCAGAAAGGTGGTCTGTTAGAATCACCGCCCTCAACTTTGATGTGTCTTCTTTATTATTGCATAATTGATCCATATTCTGATTTGATCTAGGATTTTGATCTAATTGAACTTTGTGTCCTAAGCACATATTCATATATAATGGATTTTGTAGTTACGATTAGTTATTAGAAGTAGGCCATCTATTAAAGGGAGCAGTCAGTATTAAAATCTGTCAGTAACAGTAATTATGCTGCCTTTCACTGGCCTGTGACAGTAGCCTGGTATGTTGATATAGTTTAGAAATGGATTAGGGAGTTGGGTAATTTAGGTACTAGTCCTTGTTTGCCTCTACTAATATCATTTTAGAACCACTGCTAATTTTTTCAAGTCTTCATTATTTTTAAAAATTGCATATATAGCCTTTATATCTTGGGAATGACATAAACTGTAGAACATTAACCACATGTGGCTATTGAGCACTTCGGTTTAGCTTGAGGAACCAAATTTTAATTGAATTCTAATTACTTTTAAATTTAAAACTGATACTTGATGCAGTTATTAGAAAAGTTACATTTGGAACAATGAGTAAATGAGTCTCCTTTTTCATAAATTTTGTGAAATCTAAGTACAAATTAAGTATTTCTGAAGAAAATCTAACAACTTAGTGAGATGTGGTATGTACAAATACATGCCGGATTTTAAAGATTGAGTTAGAAGAAAATGCGAAGTATCTCAGTGGTTTTCTAATTAATCTTGTTGAAATGATAATTTAGATATATTGGACTAAATAAAATGTGTTATTACAATTAATGTTGCTTTTTTTTACCTCTTTAATGTGGCTACTAGAAAATTTTAAGTTACATGTGTGGTTTGCATTTTATTTCTTAGACAATTCTGCTCTAGAAGGAGAACTTAATTCTCCGCCCTGTTAGTCATTGACCTATTATGAACACTTGACCTAGAATGTAATTTTTACGTGTCTTTTTTTCTCTGCCAGATAGAGAAGCTATGCTGGAATCAGATACCCAAGTGAAGGAGCTGCGTAAAGTAGCAGAACCGAAAGCTTTGTACCACGCAGGCTTGTTTCTATGGCACATTGGTCGTCATGAAAAAGGGAGAGAATATATTGACAGAATGATCAAAATGTCAAATGGTAGTAGAGAGGTAGCTGTTTTTCTTATTTTGAAATGGTAACATTCAAGAGAATGTGTTATTTATATATTCAGTAATATCTTCTGTTTAATTCTTTGTTCTTACCCACAGTCTTCTCACTTTATAAATTAATGGCTATATTTTAATATTTTATTATTTTGTAAAATTGTGGTTCTCAATGGTTGTTTATTTTTATGCTGTTTATTAACACTTGAACAGATCTCTTCCTGCCTCCCTTCCTTCCCCTTCTTTTCTTCCCTCCAACTCTCCTTATTGAACTGCTCTCGACACAAGGCACCGTAATTTGCACTGTTAGTAATTAACAGGTAGGAATGCATAAACTTTATTTTGATGAATAGATCACCTAGTAGTGTTGTGGAGCATGTACCCAGCTAATATTATGAGGGAAGTGTGATTAAAATGCACAGGAAAATAATAGTTGACATGTATTGCTTGCTTTCTTTGTGCTGCGCACTATGTTAGGTACTTAAGGAGAGATCACATCTGTGTTAGGAGGATGAATACTTTCTTGAAGGAAGTATCATTTGAACTAAAACCTGAAAAGCGGATAGTTTCTACAGGCAGAGATTATGGAAAAGGAAAATAGGTACTCCCAAGGTGGGAAGTAATAGATGGAAATGAGAAAAACAAGGAGACTTACTGGTTTGGGGTACAGTAAGACTCTCGTTTTGATAGGATATGGGGTGCATAGGTGGAAGAAAGGCTTGGACAGGTGCGTCGGGGCAAATTGAAGGATCTTGACAGCTCGATACAGTATTTGTACCTAATTTGTTAGGCGTTGAAAGACCATTGAAGGTTTTTAATCTTTGCAGTGCTGCTGCTTGAGCACACATTCAGAAGACTAATTTAACAATGGTTTATGGGATGGACTGGCCTAGGGAGAAACTACCCTAGAGCAGGGTGGGGTGGGGAAGGTACTGCTTTCCGACAGAATGTTTTGAGGACCTACACTAAAATATTGTACAGTGGGTATAAATTTGAGAATGATTAAACACCCACAAGACTTGTCAACTGATTGTAAGTAACGGGGGAAAGGTATTGAGGATGCCTCTCAGAGACCAGTTAACATGAATGAAAACTATTTTGAAATGAAAAAGCAATCTTAAAGGGAGGTGATGTATTCAACTGAAGACATGCTATATTTCAGGCTGTGGAGAACAGTGAGATAGAGATAGTAGATGAGCTGTTGGGAAAAGGAGCGAAGTCTAGAAGAGGTAATGGACTACAAAAAAAGTTTGGGATTAGCCACACAGAGATAGTAGTTGAAACAATTTGAATAAGGACACGGATCGAGTCAGTAGAAATAGCACTGTTTTAGTAGTATAAGCTGTCTTTTCAGGTGAAATATGGGGAGGTAAATATAATCTCAGTTAAAGATTTATAAGTTTCTGAGTTAACCTATAAATTTTCTGATAGAAGAGCAGATTTCATAATTTTTATTTGACATTAAAAAGAAAAATATTTAACCTGTGTCCATTTTGCTAACTCTGTAAACCTTGCAACCCATTGGCTCACTAACATCTGTGAAGGTAAATGGCCATGACTTCTTCAGTGTTTAACTTGTTAGGCCACTTATTCTTCCATCTGACACTCACTGGACTAGTCACAGAAATTAAGGAGATCGTTTTCCAAATTATCTTAATTTTTAATATAAGTGAAGTAAGGCACTTGTTTTTCCATTTTAATTCATTTAGTCTGTTTGCCCAGAGAGGTCACAAATTCTTATTTATATATCAAATTACATGTTTAACTATTATTAATAATAATTTATGAGAGAAGTCCCCATAAGAATATTGGTTATTTACAATTAATGGAATATTGGCCAAGCTTCTTCTTATTAATATTGAAAAGAGCAGTGAGGCTGAAATTCATAATACTTTCTCACACTCTAGGCTGGCAAGAGTTGCGAAGCTATTTTACCGCATAGTTTTCTTCATAATATTATTTGATACAGTGATTTTTGTTACTAATTACCAAAAAATGACATTAGGCTTACCTATTTTATCCTTTTTCTCCCCAAAGAAATGGAATCATGATTAGAATTTTTCATTTTACAGGGACAGATTTTGAGAGCATGGCTTGACATTGCAAAAGGAAAAGAACCTTATACCAAAAAAGCACTAAGATCATTCGAAGAGGTATTACAAAATGGAAATGACATTTTTGCTCTGCTGGGTAAGGTGAGTTGGAGGTAAATAAATCAAGGTAAATAAATCATGTTTTAAAATTCATTCATAACGTAGTTGAAACCCAGCGAAACTAAGTAGCTCAAAAAGATAATTTTTCATGTTACTTGGACCAGTTCTCAATTGTAAGAGGGACTTAGATTTGTATGAGACAATGAACAGAGAACTAGAGAAGTGCATTCCCAACCAAATTCCTGAGTCCTGTATCAATTTTAATTGTTTTTGTTTTTGTTGTTGGTTGTGGTGGTTCTTGTGATATTTATTGACCAAACGTGTATAGTGTGTCCTGTATGTGTGAGGCATCACTCCAGATACTGGGATACCCTGAGCAAAATAAAATCTCTTGCTTTTATGGAGTTTATAATCTCCTGGTGGAGGCACAACAAACAAAATGAGGAAGTAAATGATATAGTATGACAGGAGATGATCAGTGCAATGGAAAAATAAATAAATCGCCCTGGCTGCTATAGCTCAGTGGATTGAGCGCGGGCCTGCGGACCAAAAGATCGCAGTTTGATTCCCAGTCAGGGCACATGCCTCGGTTGCAGGCCAGTTCCCGGCAGGGGACACACAAGAGGCAATCACACATTGATATTTCTCTTCCTCTCTCCTTCCCTTCCCCTCTAAAGATGAAATAAATAAAATAAAAAAAAAAAAAGAACTGCCAGAGGTTCAGAAAAAAAAATTTTTTAAATAAAAATAAATAAATCAGGAAAAGGGGGAGAGGTAGAGGTGTGGTATGAGCCTGCAATTTTAAATTATGTGGTTAGACAAGGTGACGTTTGAGCACAGCCTTGTAGGAGGAGAGGGTGAAAGCTCTGTGGGCACCTGGGGGAAACATTACAGATAGGGGCGATAGTAAGTTTGAATACCTTAAGGCCTGTTCATAGCTTTAGTAGGAGGCCAGGAGACTAAAAGGAATGAATGAGGATGAAAGTAGCAGTGAAGGCTAGAGGGAAAGAAAGTGGGTGTCGGGACAGGTGGGTATAGGGGAGACGATGAGAGGCCGAGCTGATTCTATAAAGCTGTTGTCTTTTACTTTGAAGCAGATACACAGCCAATAGAAAGAGTAGTAATGTGATCTGTGGGGGCAGTCATTAGAAATCACTGGTGGGTAGAAATGTTTAATTTGGACCCATTCTTCAATCCTGTTGATGCTTTCTGAACATCTTAAATATTTTTGTTTTTTAGTTTCTGATTCTGCAAAAATAAATTGAGTTTATTTATTAGGAAAACAGTTTTTAGATAAGCAGTAATAATTTAGAGGGATAAAAAGGAGAAAGAGAAGAGGATGATTAGTATCTTGGCTATTATTAAAGTCCCCACATTGCTCCTTTGGATGGTGAGCTTGTGTAGATAATGGCAGCCAGTACAACTAGTACTCAGGCTAGAGGAGGTGGGGACTCAGCAAATTTTTTTAAAAGTTTTTCTTGATTATTTCTCTCTTTATTTTTTAAAAATTAGTTGATAATCTTCTAGGGCAAGGCTGTTATTTTGGTGTTAATATGTAAGCAGCTTAAGAGGGATTTTCTTTTTACCTTCAATAATTATGATTAGTGTAATTATTTTTTCTGATATAACCCATTCCTGTTAGGTATTTATTTATTTCATTGTTGTGTAAGTGCAGCAGGAAGGTTGCATTAGTCTAATTCCAATGAGTAATAATATTAACCAAATACACAGCAAATTTAGTTTCAATTAATATTTTATTCTTCGTTCATATGGGGGTGACAGTCTATGGAAGTATTAGATATGATCTTGCATGATTTTGCAATTTATATTGCCAGCTATTTAAGCAAATTCCAAGGGCATATGTAATTTTTAAAAATTATCTACATTAATATTTTTGCTATTATCAACTATTGAGAAATTTAAATAATTTATTTTGACATAGCAGCAGTTTTAGATGGATTCCATATTTTCTTTTAATTATATGGGAATATAATCTCAGACTGATTTCAAGGATATATTACATTTGTACTATATTTCTATTGAGACTGGATACTCATTTTGAACTGAAATATTCCAGGACTAAATTTATTCCTAACGGAGATCCAGAAGCAAATTTTTAAATCTGATATGTGATAAATATACCTTATTATCTATTCTTAAGTACTAACTATAGTCATAGCTTTATTTTTTCTGACAATGAAATCAATTCATGAACATTGTAAAAAAGTTTTCAGAATACAGTGATATCTGATAAAAAAATAAATACCACCATTGTAGACAATCAGGTAAACTTTATAAATGACATCTTTTCATATCAGTAAATATAGATGTACAAATCTACATCATCACTTTTAACTGTCACCTAAAATTTTATTAAATAGATATGCAATAATTAAATCCTTATGAATATTTTGGGTAATTTTTATTTTTTCTATTATAAATAATTGTACCATAAATATAATCAATATGCTTCTCTGTGGTCTTATCCAATGATTTCTTTAAGGTAATCCCTAGTAGTGAAAATGATGAAGTAGAGGGAGTGGTTTGAACTTTATTTTGCTTATTCATTTTTTTATTTTCATTTTTCAATTAAAGTTTACATTCAATGTTACTTTGTATTAGTTTCAGATTACAGCATAGTGGTTAGATAAACATATACACTCATAGCTTGGTACTTGTCAGCTTCAGAGCTCATCAAACCCTGTACTCTGTCGCATTTTGATAAGAAAAAAATGTTGCAGCACTTGGCTCTTGCTGGGGACTAGTCGCACTTGCCAGAATTTGTATGAATCATAATGCTGCCCCGCAAGCTTCATCACTAGTTGCTTGTTCAGTACTCATAGGTTTCGGCACTCATCAGGAGTTCTGGAATGAATTAATGCTGCGTACCAAGGTTCCACTGTCCTTTACAAAGTGACCCCCCCCCAGTAATATTTTAAGTGCCCACGTGGCAGCATACATAGTTATTACAGTGTCATTGACTATATTCCCTATTGTTGTATTTTGCATCCCCAATGACTGTGTTGTAAATGCCAATTTGTACTTCTTAATCCCTTTACCCTTTTCACCCAATGCCCCAATCTCCCTCCCCTCTGGCAACCATCAGTCTGTTCTCTGTATCTGAGTCTGTTTCAATTTTGTTAATTTTGTTCTTTAGATTCCACATATTAGTGAAGTCATAATGGTATTTGTCTTCCTCTGACTAACTTATTTCACTGACCTATTTCACTTAGCATAATACCCTTTAGGGCCATCCATGCTGTTGCAAATGGTAAGATTTCATTCTTTTTTATGGCTGAGTAATATTCCATTGTATGTATGTACCACAACTTTGTTATTGTTTATTGATGGGCACTTGGGTTGCTTCCATATCTTGACTATGGAAAAATAACACTACAATGAACATAGCGGTGCATATATTCTTTTGAATTAGTGTTTTGGGTTTCTTAGATATATACCTAGAAGTGAAATTACTGGTTCATAAGGCAATTCCATTTTTAATTTTTTGAGGGACTTCCATTTCCACAGAAGAAACATCCGTTTCTGTTTTCCACAGTGACTGTACAAGTTTGTGTTCCCACCATCAGTGCACAAGGGTTTCCTTTGCCCATCCACATCCTCCCCAACACTCATTTTTTCATTTATTGATAATAACTATTCTGACATGTGTGAGGTGGTATGTCATTGTGGTTTTAATTTGCATTTCTCTGATGATTAGTGATGTGGCACATCTTTTCATACATCTCTTGGCCATCTCTACATCATCTTCAGAAAAGTGTTTATTCGGGTCCTCTACCCATTTTTTAATTGGATTTTTGTTGTTATCGTTGAGTGGTATGGATTCTTTATAAATTTTGGACCTTAACCCCTCATTGGATGTTCCATTGGCAAATATGTTTTCCCATTCAATAGATTGTCATTTCATTTTGTTGATGGTTTCCTTTGTGGGCATTTTACTTATTCTTTAAAGTCTTATCTCTTTAGCCTGAGAAGATAAAAAAATCCCTTAGTTGCTGCTTGTAAATAAACAGGAAATACTTTAGTTTAAAAGGAAACATTTTATGGTGTTTCTGAAAACATTTTTAACAATTGTATCTTGTAATTATATTTCTCAGGGGTTTTTTTTCACATTTTTTATTCTTGTTCAAGTACAGTTGTCCCCAGTTTCCTCCCACCCAGGCCACCCCTATCTTCCACCCTTGATCCTACCCTCCTTTGGCTTGGTCCATGTGTCCTTTATATATGTTTCTGAAACAAAATGACTTCTATAAAATACTATTATTTTTCTGTGATGTTTTAAAATTTTGTTTTGATAAAAACTTATTTTTTCTCATTACAAAGGTTGTAATTGTTCCTTATGGAAAATTCAGAGGGAAAAAAAAAACATGGATCCTGACTGGTATGGCTCAGTGGATAGAGTGCTGGCCGGAGAACCAAAGGGTTGCCACTTCAATTCCCAATCAAGGCACATGCCTGGGTTGCGGGCCAGGTCCCCCACTAGGGGGCACATAAGAGGCAACCGCACATTGATGCTTCTCTCCCTCTCTTTCTCCCTCCGTCCCCCTCTGTCTAAAAATAAATAAAATATTTTTTAAAAAATATGGAAAATGTTGAACTCTAGTTTTTTACCTACTTCAGGGTAACTGTTGTGAGAACCTTGGTGTATATGATCACAGTTTTGATGTCATTTTTTTTTCTCCCCTTAGGCACAGTGCCTTGAGATGCGCCAGAATTATTTAGGTGCTCTGGAGACTGTGAACCAGATAATAGGGAACTTTCCAAGTTTCCTTCCTGCTTTTGTACAGAAAATGAAGCTACAACTAGCCTTGCAGGACTGGGACCAGATGACCGAGATCGCACAAAGGTTAAGTAGAAGCAAGGGGGCACAAGGGCCTTTGGATCTGGCGCTATAGAACATTAAGCAGAAAGAAAATCTGTGTTTTTTTATCGTAAGATTTTTTAAAATTGACTTTTCTAAAAATATAGAATTGAGGAAAAATTTAACATTGCATTGCTTAAAACTGATTTTATTGGTTTACATCAAGATCTGACTAGCTGTTCCAAGACAGACTTTCTTTTTTATACAGTGTTTAACCTTTATTTTCTTTAGCTTAGTATTTCATGGATATCCTTTCATACCCATTCACACAGTGATACTTAATCATTTATTAAAATGAATAACATTCAGTGAAATGAACATACAAATAGTTTATTTTATTTTTTCTGTCAGTAGGCATTTAGGCTGTGTACCTATATATACAATCTTTATACAGATACAGCATATTTCTGAAGGATGGGTTCTTA
This sequence comes from Anoura caudifer, assembly GCA_004027475.1. Lineage (NCBI taxonomy): Eukaryota > Metazoa > Chordata > Mammalia > Chiroptera > Phyllostomidae > Anoura > Anoura caudifer. Next base: position 35,907 of record PVKU01008759.1, on the reverse strand, counting down.
AATGAGGGATTACTGAATCAAAGTGTACTGAATTTGTTAAGGTAGGATAAGCTCCCATTAAAAATTGATGAAAACATATAATGGTTTAATACAGTAGAATCTTTGTTGTTGTTGTTAGGTGTAACCTTTTGGGTGGGTGTTCCAGTTGATCAGGCAGCCTTCCTCCACACTGTCAGTCATGGACCTAGGTAGGCTCTTTCCATCTTGCAACTCCGCCACTTTCTGAAACCTCATTATGTTGGTGTCTGGCTGGTAGGTGGGGAGAATGTGGAGCGATTTTTCCACTTCTCTGAAAATCCAGGCCCACAAATGGCATATATTGCTTCATCGGGCATTGGCCACATCTGACTGCCAAGATGGCTGGGAAATGTTGGTTAGCCATGTGGCCAAGTAAATAAGGGAGGAATGGCTGTGAGGAGAGAGGTTGAAGTCTCTGCCTCAGGTATAGACACTTAAATTTTGATAGACACTGCTCAATTGTTCTCCTAAGAAGTTATACTAATTTATATTCCCATGAATAGTCTACTGAATGCACCCTTCCCCCATCCTCACCAATTCTGTTATCAGTGTGGTTGGTTGGTTTGTTTTTAAGCAACCTGGTAGAATAAGAATGGTACCTTTTTAAGAATTTTCATTTCCTTAACCATGTTGAGATTGAGCATCATTTTATGTTAAAAACTATTTTTTCTGCATATATACTTATCTTTCTTTTTAACTGGGTCTATTTTTTCCTAAATTTCCAATGGATTTTGATATTTTTAGGGTAAGTTCTCCATCATGTTGCTTATTTTTGATAATTTTTTTTGGCTCTTTTGCAGTTGACTTTCAAAATTAACAAGTTAAAAATAAACTTTTTTAAGATTTTAACTTTAATTACATTAAATCTACAGATTATTTGGGGAGAATCTTTTCAACCGCAAATGAACATAATCAGGCAGCTATCCATACATGGCAAACAATGACAAGTCTCAGGACACATGATAATAAGCACTCATTTCTCACTTTTGTGTGGGTCAGCTAGGGTCAGCTGATCTAGACCAGGCTTGGCTGGGGCTCTGCTTCAAAGTTCAGGTCCAGCTGGGTGGCTGTGACACCTCCTTGCAGGTTAAGCTCTGGTCAGCTTTCTGGTGGTCTTCAGTCAGAGAGCAACAGTTACCCGAGGGCACTGTTCTGGTGGTGATAGCGGAGATGCAAGAGGACCAGCAGAAATATGCGATGCTCCTAAAACTTAGGCATGGCACACTGCCACGCTTGCCCATATCCCATGGGCCAACGTAAGAACAATGTGCCAGTTTATAGTAAGGAGCAGTAAAGTGCACTCTAGCTTTTGTAGGAGAGACTGCTCAGTTACAGGGCAGAAGGTATGCAGTCAGGAAGGGCGGAGAAACTGGAGCTAGTAATCCGATGTACAGCACCATGCATGATAAGAAACCTAGTGTGTTACCTCATTGAGTTCCTTTTCTAAATGCCCTTAACTAAAGTTTATGTGGATTTTTATAGTTTTTGTAGGCTTTTTATATCTTTTGTAGAAAAGGAGGTTGTTCCTATCTATAATTAATAGAATATTTTTCACATTATTTTCTAATTTGTTTTTATCACATAGGAATCTATTTTAATGATGTGAATTCCATTAACAGTTTTTTAAAAATATTCAACCCATCCTTGCATTCCTGGAATTGTTGTAATAAATTTGCTGGGTCAGAATGAATTATTCTTTTTTTTTTTTTAAGATTTTATTTATCTTATCTTTAGAGGGGATGGGGAAGACAGAGGGAGAGAAATATCAATGCGTGGTTGCCTCTCTTGCGTCCCCTGCTGGGAACTGGCCTGCAACCCAGGCATGTGCCCTGACTGGGAATCGAACCACGATACTTTGGTTCGCAGGCCCGCACTCAATCCACTGAGCTACACCAGCCACAGCAGGATGAATTATTCTTTTAATGTACTGTTGTGTATAGTTGCCTAACACTTTATTTAGGTTTGCCAAAGAGAATCCATGATATTTGCACATTCTCTTTGTATCTTTTTTAAACTTACCAAAATTAAGATTCAGATTTTTTTAGTTTAAGTAATGAGGTTGATAATTCTCGTAAAGGAGGTCCCCTTTTACTAAGTAAATTTACTTACTTAAAATGACAGTGGCATAGTCAGACCAGCAAAGTAAGCTTTCAAGCCCTCAAATAAAAAAAAGTTTATTTCAACAAAATGTTTTTCTGCAGGTTAATGCTTCAAGATAAACAAAATGTGGAAGCACTAAGACTGCTGGCTCTTTACTATTTGTGTAGGGAAGGGGATACAGAGAAGGTAAGTTGTATTGTGCTACTTATATTTCCTATGTTAGAAATGCAGGAAGTGCTCTTTTAGAATGTACGTCATGGTAGTTTATAGCTGATTCTTGAAAATACACTTTAAGGAAGAGGCGAGCTTCTTAAATCAATTAGTGAAGTAAAATATTATGTAGTCAACATTACTCCTAAAAATTCCTTTGATCATTATTACAGTATATGTGGTTTTTTATGTAAAACTCCCATGCAGTGATATGTTTGGTAAATGTAACTGGTGATACTGGATGTGGCAGAGTACCTGTACAAAATATAAGTCCATACCATGTATTTTTAAAATTTAAGTGAGTTTGCATAAGTTAAGTGGGCTTAGGATGAAATTGCATTGGATCTTACAGTAAGGTACATGTTCTCTATAGTGAACATGTTGACTGTATACTGGGTCACAGAACACCAAAATCCAATCTGAAGAAATTGGTATTATGTAGTAGATTTGTTAAATTAGATAATGTGACAGTACCTACAGAGTACTTTAGTAAATACTAAAAGAATTTTAGTAGGGGCAACTCTTCAGTAAATTTTCCAGGCATTAAAATTACTTATACTAAGTATCATAATGATTTTTATATTCTATATAATATTTTAAATATAAACCAGGCTGCATAGGTAATCCAATATTAATGTTTATAAATATGTTATTATTCATATCTCATTTGTGTTATGGATTAATTATTGTAGAGGGAGCTTGGCATGTATAGTTAATTGAATATTACAGGTATGTTTACCCACCTAAAGGTTTCCATTCAATAACAAATATTAAAAAAAAATTCTAAAACTCATTCTTTATTGATAATTATTTAGCTTTTGTAAAGAAGTTTTAATACATACAAGATTTCGTTGGAAGAGGAGGAATTAGTAAAAGCAAATATCTTTTTAAATAATATTTACTAGTCTATATGTCATATATTACATTCTTTATTTCATAGTTTATTTTAAAATTACACTGGGTACTTTTGTTTTAGGCTGTAACCATGCTGGAAGACCTAGGAAATGCATTGGATGCCACGGAACCACAGAATGCTCAACTTTTTTATAAGATCACAGTAGCCTTCAGCAGAACTGTAAGAGTGCCTCTGTGTACCAGAGCTCTGCTATCTACAGCTGGGCATAGAAGATATGTCACAAAGGTTGAGCTCCAAAGAGCATATGGCTGGGAGTGAAAATATGATACGCATATAAATTTGTGATACACTCTGAGAAACGCAGTCCTACCGAGATACGGTTTCCAACTATGAGAAGCCATCATGGTGGCTTCACGGAGGAAGTGGCACTTGTTCAGTGTTTAAGGAGAGGGAAGTTCCTTCCAGGCAAAGGGAATAGAAACTGGTTTATTTTAATAACAGCATAGGATTTATAAATAGGGTTATTCTTCGTTTTGTTTTTGAAAACTCTTAGAAAAAAGTTCTAATGTGGAGAATAGGCTATTTTGGTGGGGGAATGGTTGGTATCTTATTATTTTTTAATATTAAAGATTTGCATTACAAGTGCCCAATAAAAAGAAGGTAATCAGGAATGAAATAAGAAAAAAAAAACAGAAAAATCTAAAAATCAATATCTTAAATGAGTGGATTGAAGAGTTATTTGATTAAACTAAGAAAAAGGGTATATGTAAGTAAGTATAATTAGTAAATGTAAAGTTGAAAGAAAAATGAAAGATGTTGATTGTTAAATGACATGAATAACTGAATTTTCGTATTTAAAAACAAAGATTGTCAGATTGTGTGAAGTTTAGAGGAAAACAAATTATATTAGGAAAGTTTGAGTTAAGGTTTTTATTTACCTGTTGCCAGACACTTGATTAATTTACAAAAATTCAAAGATTTTAGTATTTTACTCTTAAATGCTGTTGTCTTCAAAAGTTACATACTTACTCTAGGAGCATTGCCATTTCTTGAAATATTTTTGAAACTTTATAAAAGAAGTTTCTAAGGCATAATTTTTTTAAATACTGTCAATGGATTTGTAATTTCATTCCTGTGTTTTTCATTTCATTTTATTTATATATAAGTAAATAAATTAAAGCAATAATTTTCTTCTTCTTTTTAATCCTCACCCAAGGACATGCTTATTGATTTTAGAGAGAGGGGAAGGGAGGGAGAAAGAGCGGGAGAGAAACACCCTCTGGCCACCTTTTTTATATGTCCTCACAGGGGACTGGGAGTCAAACCTGCAACCTTTTGGTTTGTGGAACAGCATTCAACCAATTGAGCCACATCAGCCAGGGCCTGAGGCAATAACTTTCTTGTCTATTTTGTAAAACATTCATAAGATAGTTTGAAAAGAGTTCTAAAAATTGTGCTTGTAAAGCAATGTCATTAGGAGTATATTTGTCAAGATAGCTATTTTTTAAAAGCACTACTCAGGATATATAAGTTCTGATATAAACTTTTTTTGCTGAACTGTCTAAACAGTAAATAAAGAAGTTTTATTTACTACTCATTATTAAATAATTTTATTTTTGCTTCTGTGAAGTACAAATAATTGTCTATTTAGAAAAATAATCTTTTGACAGAATAGAAGTGTTCTATTCTAACAATCTTTTTCTTTTCAGTGTGGACGTAATCAACTCATTCTTCAAAAAATGCAAACATTAGTAGAAAGAGCTTTCAGTTTAAACTCTCAGCAATCAGAATACGCTACAGAACTTGGTTACCAAATGCTTCTACAAGAAAAAATTAAGGAAGCATCGAAGTGGTATAAGGTTGCTATAAATCTTGAAGAAACTAATATCACTGCACTGATTGGTATGACTGTGTATCTGTTAATATTTGTCATATAGATGCAAGTTGTAATTGCTTGTCATGCTTGACGTTAAATGAAATGCATTTTGTGGTTTTCTAGAATTAAACTATTCTCCACTATACACAATAGAAAAAAAAATCACATATCTTTTTTTTTTAATTTCCCTAGGGTCATTTATTTCTATGGAATTAAGCACAGAGCAAGAAAACATGAACCCGTTTGAGGGTGCATTAGAAAGGGTTACAAAAGATGCATCACCATCACTGAGGGGTGCAGTGCACATTCACTCTGTGGACTCTCAGTTACAGCTCAGTTCTCTGATGACACTTTCTCAGGTTGCTGCCACCAAGATTTCCCGTTTTGCCTTTGAAAATGACATATCTTTAAAAATAGAATTTTTGCCTTAGAAATATTATCTTGAGAGGATATGTTTTTATGAGACAGCTCCTATATATTATGAATTTTATTATAACATTTTACATGGGTACAAGCTACCCATTTTCTTTTATTTTCACCCTTTTTTCTTTTTTTTTTTTAATCTAAAATTTTCATGTATTATTTGGGGAGGGAATCCTGTTTTATTAATGTTGTTCATGTTAACTTAAAGTTTGCATGCCTAAAACCAAATATGTGGGCATTGACTGTTTTTGTTTTGTTTGATTTTAGGATTTATCCGATGTCAATTAATAGAAGGACATTTGCAGGATGCAGATCAGCAGCTCGAATTCCTTAGTGAAATTCAGCAGTCTTTTGGGAAAAATGCGGTACAGTATTTTATTTTATTAGAGAATAGATCCCAGCTACTGTTTATAAATTGTGAAATTTTAAATTATCTTATTATTTACTAATAAATTTAGAGGACTAGTGTACACTAATTTTAATATGTAATTTCATTTATTAATTTATCTCTATGCAAAATTGGACTTTATTCTTCCATAAGATTCTAAAAGGCCATCCCGGCTAATACTTAAGTTTGAACAAATATTTCACATAAATAGCACTTTGTATACATTTAAAATCTAAGTAGAAATAAAGTGCTTTAAAACTGAATGGAATAATTTATAAAAACTACTGATTTTTCAGGAATTAACCTATTTACATGCAATTCTTGCCACAAAGAAAAATAAACGACAAGAAGAAATTATTAACTTATTAAATGATGTCCTGGACACCCATTTTTCACAATTACAAGATTTACCTCTTGGCGTACAGTATTTTGAGAAGTTAAATCCTGATTTTTTGCTAGAAATTATTACAGATTATCTGAATTTCTGTCCAATGCAGGTAAGTAATTCTGGGACATTGTGGGGGGAGATTATTGAATTTATTGTAGTTATATTGGTTAATAAAATTATGTGGGTTTCAAGAGTACATTTCTGAAACATCATCTACATATGGTATTATGTTCATTACCCAAAGTGAAATCACCTTCTGTCACTATTTATCCCCACTTTGATTCTCTTATACCTGGAGAAATTTACCTTGGTTAAATTTATTCCTAAGTACCTTATTTTTTTGTTGTTGCAATTATAAATGGGATTGCTTTCTTAGTTTCTCTTTCTGATAGTTCATTATTGGTGCATAAAAATGCCACCAATTTCTGAATATTAATTTTGTAGCTGACCACTTTACTCAATTTATTTATCAGATCTAGTAGTTTTTCAGTGGACTCTTTAGGGATTTCTACATACAATATCATGTTGTCTGCAAATAATGATAGTTTTGCTTCTTCCTTTCCAACTTGGATGCCTTTTATTTCTTCTTTGATTTCTGTGGCTACAACTTTCCATATTTTGTTGAACATGAATAGAGAAAGCAGACATCCCTGTCTTAGCCCTTATCTTAAGGGAAATGCCTTTAGATTTTACCCATTGAGCATGATGTTAGTTGTGGGTTTGTCATATATGGCCTTTATTACGTTGAGGGATGCTCCCTTTGCTGAGTTTTTATCATAAATGAGTGCTGGATTTTGTCAAGTGCTTTTTTTCCATGTATTGATATAATCATGTGGTTTTATCCTTCATTTTGTTTATGTGGTATATCATGTCTATTAATTTGCAGATATCGTACCAATGTTGTATCCCCTGAATAACACTTGATATGGCATATGATCTTTTTAATATGTTACTGGATTCAGTTTGCTAATATTTTGTTGAGGATTTTAGCATCTATGTTCATCAGGGATATTGGCCTATAATTTTCTTTGTTTGTAGAGTATCTGATTTTGGAATTAGGATAATGCTGGCCTTGTAAAATGACTTGGAAGTGTTCCTTCCTCTTGAATTTTTTGGAATAGTTTGAGAAGGATAGATGGTAATTCTTCGCTGAATGTTTGATAAAATTTACCTGTGAAGACATCTGGTCCAGGGCTTTTGTTTGTTGGAAGTTTTTTGATTGCTGCTTCAGCTTCACTAGGTGTAATCTGTCTATTCAGATTCTCTGATTCTTCCTGATTTAGTTTTGGAAGATTGTATTTTTCTAGGAATTTATCTATTTCTTCCAGGTTGTCCAGTTTGTTGACATACAGTTGATCATAATATTTTCTTACAATCCTTTGTATTTCTTTGGTGTCAGATGTTTCTTTCATTTCTGATTTTACTTATTTGGGTCCTCTCTCTTTTTTTCTTGATGAGTCTGGTTAAAGGTTTGTCAATCTTGTTTATCTTTTCTAAGAACCAGCTCTTGATTTCATTGATTTTTTTGTATTTTTTAAACTCTATTTCATTTATTTCTGCTCTGCTCTTTATTGTTTCCTTTGGGAAAATTTGCAGATACATGCAAAAGAAATGGAACTATACCACCCTCTCATACCACACATAAGAATAAACTCAAAATGGATTAAAGAATTAAATGTTAGATTCAAAACTATAAAAATCCTAGAAGAAGAACCCAGGCAGTAAAATCCAGGGGTGGAGGGATTGAGCAAAAAAAGAAAGAGAACTCAGGGACATGGACGACAGTGTGGTGACTGTGGGGGAAGGAGTGTAGGTAGAGGTCAAAGAGGGAATATCGGGGATAAATGGTAATGGAAAAATATAAAATAAGAAGAAATTGAAGTATTCTGTGCATCAGTGGTCATATTCTGAAAATCTTTTTTGAGCACACATATTTTTGTGCTTCAACATAGTGAGAAGATGTAACACTTTTTTGTCAGTAACATGGCTTTGATGGTCAGTAAGAGGCCATACTGCAGTTAAGAATATGTATGTGTGCAGTGTAAGGGGGGTGGGGAGCATCATCCTTCAGGTAAAGGAAACAGTGTTAATAGGGCATAGGAGGGAGAATGATTGTTTAGTATTTACGTTTTGAGATCACATTTCTAAGTTATAAGTGGATAACTCCTGAGTAAAGATTGGTTTTAAAAAAGAGTAAACAAATAGTCTAGTTCTTCTTTAGTTATATGTATTATATTCATTATTAATGAAAAGAGAAAAAAATTAGGTCCTGTAACATGCCAAGCAGAAAAGTGGGAATGTGAAAATATGATTCAGTTGGTGCAATACACTTGAATGTGTTCTACCTTTAGATTCTACTAGGAAAGCAAAGTCTGAATTGCCTAAAAACCGACCGTGGATTATTCCTGGGGGGAGTGCAGATTATTGCACTGTGTAAATCACCAGGCAGGTTTAAAATGAGAACTTCCATTGCCTTGATTCTCAGTTTCAACAAGAAACTTTACCTCTTAGTTATCTTTCCTTTGAATGAATGTTCCTTTCATATCGGATTGAATAATTTTATAATTATTTTATAATTATTTTTCTGAACAAAACCATTATTTATATAGTCTCTTCATAGGTCTCAGGGAAATAAATTAATATTAGTCAAGCAAAGATACTTGACAATAAATAGAATAAGAAAAATTTTTAAAATATGTGGTTTTGGTATTCATATTACAATTAATTTGTGTTTATTTTTAGCTAAATGTCATTATAAACTTATAAAAGTGACCTGCTAATTTGTTTTGTTTAGCCCGCAAGTCCTGGGCAGCCCCTTTCTCCATTTCTCGGACGTTGTATGTCAGTTCTGGAGACGGTAGTAAGAGCTGTACCAGGTCTTCTGCAAGCTGTCTTCCTGATAGCAAAAGTGAAATATTTGTCGGGTAAGGTATACCTTAAAAGCTTAAAGAACCTTTATATTATGATGTTGATAAAAACAATATAAAGAAACTAAGAACTTCACATATATGGATAATAGTCATGTAAAATGCACATTTTACGTGTGCAGATACTTAGCTTTTATCCAAGATAAAATTGCATAACTTGCTTAACTACTTAATTCTTTAAAATTTACTGTAAACTTTTGTGGTTCAAGTGAATAGTTGGGAACGTATAGTTCTACCACTTTTTTAAAAGTCCATCATGTAGTACCGAGGTCTGCCAGTGATAATTTAGTCTTTAATCCATAGTTCTTAACTCATCAGCATAATAAAATATGTGATGTTTACCAGGTGTCAGGCCCTGATGGAATTTCTTAATTGCTATTTAGTTTCCGTGACTGGTTGCATACAGCCATAAATAAAATAGATAGATAGATACATAGATACATAGATAGATACATAGATAAATAGATAACCTCATCTTTTTAGGACACAAACATATGTATGATATATTCATAAAAACAGACTATCATCTGGTACTTACATATGTACCTTTGCTGGATGAATGTTGTGCTAAATAAATAAGTTTATAAAGTCCTAAGAGACAGAAACCAACTTGTAGGTATTCTCATACACAGGTATATCCTATACATAATACAAAGAGTTAAGAGATTGACTTCACTAATTTTTTGGATGGCAGTTTTAACTGTTTAAAAAAAAGACCTACGTAATCTCAAACGCTTGTTTCACCTCTAAAGTACTCTGGTTAAGAAAAGTGACTCTACAATATTTTCTTCTAATTGAGTTCTACTATTGAACCACATGATATTTCTATTTTCTTCCCAATTGGAATGAGTAGCACCTACTAGTTAATGAAATTAGGACTTTTAATTCAGATTAATTTATTAAACATTTATATTTACTTTGAAATTTGAAATAAGTAACTCTCGTTATAGTAATACTTGATTGCCAAATTCTCTAGGGATGAAAGTCTCATATGTTAACCCTTTTTTTTTTTTCAAAAAGAGAAGCCTGAAATAATTTGAAACCATGCTGGTGTTGCTAAAATTGTCCAAATTCATTCAGGTTTGTGTATCTTATGCACAGATAAGCCAAACACTGAGAAGCTGGTGCTTGGAGGTAGGAAAGGGTTTATTGATTTGGCCAAAGCGAGAGAACAGGAGAGTAAAAGCTCTCAAATCTATCTTCCCCAAGAAGCAGAAGTAGGGACTTTTGTGCAGCAAGGAAGTAGAGAGGAGGAGTTTGGAGGGAACTGAGGGAGAAGTCTGTGTTTCTTCGGTCTTAGATTATGTAACCAAGTCTTTTGGTCATTAACATTAGGTGGTCACACCTTTCTTAAAGGCATCCATTCCTTCTGCAAAACAGACTCATACACTGTCCTTGTGAAACTATATTTCTCTCCTTCTGCTTGACAAAGAAACAGTACATCAGCAATTTACTGTTATATTGTGAGAACAAGGGGTACTGGGCAGGCAGATCAGCTGGGGTCTGACTACACTGGCAGGTGCTCAGTGGCAGTGTTCTTGCTAATTTGCCAACTGCACCAGCTACCTGGATCTGGACCAAACTTCACACGTTAAGGCCGTAATCCTGCACCAGAGTGCTCTCACTGTAGACACCAGCACAGTTCAGGGCCCCCTGCACTTCTGAATAGCTGGCTCCAACTTTCAGGCTTCCTACCTTGTCAGGTTTGAGAATTTATAGAATGACTATACTTTCCATTAGAGTTTCATTGTAACAAAGAATATTATTCTGAACTGGCAAAAAGAAGAGAGGCACAGGATTAGGCCGGGTGGGTCCCAAATGTGGAGTTTCCGTTGTCCTCTCCCTGTGGAGTTGGAGCACATCGACTTTCCATCACAGCACTGGATGACAGTACCTGCAGAGCACTAGCAGCCATGGAAGCTCACTCAAGGTGTGGACTGAATCACTGGCCACCGATTCAACTCAGTTTCCAGTTTCCCTCCTCCCAGGTCAGGTTGATAGCACTTGGCTTAAAGCCCGGGCCCTCTAACCATGTGGTGAGTATTTGTGAGGTGACCAGCCCCCATCCTGAGTTGTCATCATAAACTCGAGGCCCATGGCAAATAACAAAGACATTCCTGTTTGTGAAATTCCAAGATTTAGAGACTCCCTCTCAGGAACTTTGGGAAAAGGACAGCTGTGTTCTTTATTGTACGGGACCCTTACAAAAAGAGATGGTCAGACAGCCATGGTTTTTGTTTTCCTCCAAGAGGAGTTGCACTGCTCTTAGATAAGAATGTGAGGTTGATGTGACCTTTGTTTATATGGTCATTTCCCAACAGCAATGACCCATTTCTCTATTTTTTAAATACTTAGTGGCCTTCTAAAGTTAACTCCACATTTTTTTCCTCTTTAAAAGAAACAAGATTCTGCTCTTAATTATTGATACATTCCTCATTTTCTTCACTTTTTTTTGCAAACCTGGTTCTATTCCATGTACTTTCCCCTCTGAGTAATAACTTCTTCATACAGGTTACCCCCTCAACCCTCCTGTCTCCTAAAATAACGTGGGAGTGGTAATTCACATGCAAATTTATTGGCTTAACCTTCCCATTTCTTTTGTCTGCACAGCTCTGAGTGTTGGATTGCATCACAAAGAAGAATCCAGTATTTGTTATGCTTAGTGGTTAATGGACAAATTTTGACACTATATTTCATAAGTCGTGTACCACCTTAACCAAATTTTTGTCTTTAATTATCTAAGAAAAAATGGTTTCTGTTTAAATGGATTTGTATTATAAATAGCTGAACCTTTGGGAACTGGAAGCCCTGACTGTAGCCAGATTTTGTCTGTTGAGGTGGCAGGTAAGGTTAAGGAGAGTAATTGAACAGAAAATGATTTAGGATCTCTTCTTCCCCAATTCTCCTGGTAAAGTTGAATGTGAAGTTGGCCTGGCTGTACTTCCCTAAGGCCAGCTCATGAGATGGCTAATGCAGAACATGCTGTTGCTCAGAGGAAGGGCCTTTCGTACCCCATCTGCCAGCCCAAGGCAGAGTCCATGCTTCCAGTCTCTTTAATCTTGGTCATTTGCTTTTATTTTAAGCCTCCCAGATGTATAGTAGGTATGTTTCTAAAACCTTTGATATTTCAGTTGGTATTTAAAGGCATTTTAAATGTAAAACTCATATTTCTAAATCTCTGGAATATATCCTTATGCCTTTTTGTAATTTTATGGACAGCAATAGCACTTCTAGCCAAGAATGATAACTAAACTAAATTTTCTTTGCTAGTGTGCCATTCTATCTATTTAAATTTCTGTTTTACAGAACTTACTTTAATGAAATTACAAATAAAAAAATTTTGACATGGAAAATAAATGTACATTTACAGGTCTCTTAGTAACAGTGGTGATCGATTCTGATCTTTTACACACTTTCTCTGTTTTGTCTTCATGACCAAGATACGGTGGTGTTACAGGTGTACTCTGATTTACAAGTATGTTCTTTTATGTGGACTAAAAAGAAATTAAACCATGGTTTTATGGACAGAGGACGTTAAGGCCAAACACTGGAACTATCCATAGACTAACTACTTTTCTTCCTCTTACCTCTCAGATTTCCAGCTCTTCATCACTTCATTTATAATAGCGCCTTGTTTCCCTCATTAGGTGATATCGAAGCAGCTTATAATAACCTGCAGCACTGCCTGGAACACAATTCTTCTTATGCAGATGCTTATCTCCTGATGGCTCAGGTTTATTTGTCTCAGGAAAAATTTAAATTATGTTCTCAGTCTCTTGAACTTTGTCTGAGCTATAATTTTAAGGTAAGTATTCCAGACTCAAATGGGTAAGACATATCACCCTCCTTGAATCTTTAGCAAATGTTTACATACTCAATTATTTTTATTTTAGCCTTCAATATTTTGCTAATAGGAGAGCAAATGGAAGCAACTGTGGTATAGTTAAAAAAAACTATATGAACTTGGCAGCAAAGACCACCTGTCTCTCTCTGAACCTCAGTTTTCTATACTGAGGAACTCATAATACCCTACAGTCATAGCGAGCATTAAATGCATAGTGAAAGAATATAAAAATAATTATAAACTACAAAGAATGCCAAATATTTTTATGTATAAGTATTTTTATTTTATTACCTGTTTTCCTTCTTGGACCTTGGTTTTTAATAACTTTTTTCTAGATTTATCATCAAAGAATGCTTAGTCATTTTGAAACTTAGCATGTGGTTTGAGGATGTAAACACACTAGATTCCTATCCAAGGTATTCTGTGATACTTCCCATATCGCTCAGCATTAGTGAAAATCCTAGGTTCAGCTGCTTCCTGAACTACCTGTAGCTTTGAGGGACTGCCTCAAATTTTTACTTGGTTTCACAGGGTCTTGAGCCCTACTATATGAGAATCTGTCAGTGGATTGGAAAATTCAAGGTCCAAGCAAGGTTTGTAGACAATACCTGCTTCTTAGGACAGTAATTCTCAAGACTGGTGGCACAACAGAACCCCAGTGTAGGCACTTCACCCTAATCAATCAGAATCTCCGAGAGACGAGATAAGCAGGAGTATTTACACAAAGCTCCCAGGAATCTAAGGCTTAGAACCACGTAAGGAGGATTGCAGCTGTCCCAGATGGCACAGGACTGCTGCTTCACCGTGTTCTGGATGATCTGCTCTTTGACTCCTTCCTCACTCATTCTGTTTTTCTGTATGCAGTGTTGCTAGCCACAGTAACGACAGAGATGCTTTGTTCCATGTTTCTGAATAGTACCAAAGGGTAAAACCACTGTTTGATTAAAGTATCCTCAGATTGTTAATCTTAAAGTTAAAAAAATAAAGGAGGGAACTTTGTTTCTAGAAATCTAATAACTTTATATTAGTACCAGAAGTTCCAGGTAAAGAAACTCCTTTCCTGAAAATTCAAATAATTTCTCAGACTATATTTGCTAGCCTCACACATTTTGTTTTCACTTTCTCTTCTGTCATGGTAGAGGCACTTAATTAACTGGTTTGTCATCCAGGGAAGCTGGGTAGTGGCAGGTTTCCTGAATTTGATTTAATACAATAAAGGATCAGAAAGTTAATAACAGGACAGAAATAGACCTTATGTTATAATCACAGGCTGTCCTCAAAGATACTATTATTTTATTGTTTGATGGACTCTAAATTATGTGTTGATATATAAATACTCTAAGGAAGTATTTCTGAATATTATTTTTTCAGGTGAGAGAATATCCTTTATATCACTTGATAAAAGCTCAGTCACAAAAGAAAATGGGAGAAATAGCAGAAGCAATTAAAACTCTGCACATGGCAATGAGTTTACCAGGAATGAGGAAAATTGGAGCTTCCTCAAAATCGAAATGCAAAAACACAGAAGTTGATGCAAGCCATCGTTTATCAATCTTTCTTGAGTTGGTAGAAGTTCACCGCTTAAATGGGGAACAGGTAGGTCGCGTTTGAATTCAGTGGCTCATGTCTGAACTTTGGTTCAAATTCATACGTATGTTAGTAGGAAATAAAAAAGCTAAATTTATACCCTTAACCAAAGGGTAAAATTTAGAAAATTTATTTCTCATTACTTCTCACAAAATTATGTGCTTTCCACAAATCATGTACTTTTTGCAAGCCCCTGAAGTTAAACATAATTTGCACTTGGAAGGCATTAAGTATCAGTGTGCGTAAGTTGGCTACTGTGAAACGTTATAACATAACATAGTGTAACAAAACATAATGTGTAAATAACAATATAACTTAATATAATATCTTATGAAATGTATTAGTATATAATAACACTATAATATATGATTACCTTGGCTACCATGAAAGGTAATAATATAATATAGTTATAATTCTGTGAATTCCTAAAAGGATTCACACACACATATGCACAAGTACTACCGAAAGAAAATGAAAGTACCAACCTGAAATTCTAATAGTTGAAAAAAAAAAAAAAAAAAACATTGGATGAATAACAGCTTTGATAAACTCATAGGGCAGTCATAAAATCAAATACTTTAAAAAATAATAATATGATGGATAGATGGGTGGATGGATAGATAGTATGTAATTTTGAGGGAATTCAAGAAGATGAATTTAATATCATTGATACCTGATTTTCAGATTAATTTTCATATTTCAGTGGAATTTAAGAAGGCTCTATGTAGATACTTGTCAAATTTCAATTTCTGTTTCACTAGTAAATTAACATAAAATACATTTAAATAAGAACCAGTTCTACCATAAATAGTTGATTCAAAAGTGCAGTTTTTTTTCACATTTCTGAAATCTGAATGTTTTATAATCTCTAGGGTTGAGATGAATCTTAAATGGCATTTTAGATTCATTGAGGTATAAATTTGGAACTGAGGTAATATACCCACCTCAGGTATCACAAAAATGATGTCCTGGCATAGGGGACAAAGTAGTCGGCTACTGAATGAAGAACCATTGGGTGCTGTGGGTGACTGGCTTAGGTCCCATCAATGAGGCAGTAGTGGGCATGGCTAGGAATTTAGACTTTGGAGGAAGACTGCCTGAGTTTGACCTCTGGTTCTATTATTTGTTAACTTCTTAACTCTTTAAATCTCAATTTCCTTACTGCAAAATAGGGGTTATAAAAGTAACTACCTTACTGTTTTGTGGGGTTTTTTTTTTGAGAATTAAATAGGTGCAAAGTAAATGTTTATCAAATTATTGTAGTGGTGACTCTTGTGTAGTGACTGCTCTGTCTCATTTATGAAAACACTTTTCAGCTAACAAACATTTATATGTCATCTGAATTTGGTTTCTGAGTTTAGTTTTAAATTTTGTGCTTTTCAAACCAGTATGCATGAATATCATAACCATCCTCACATTTATCATTCATTTTCTTTTAGTAGAAAATCCTCATTTCTGGTGTAATTTGTTGAATATCTTGAATGTTATTCTAATTTCATTCTTATAGCATGAGGCTGCAAAAGTGTTGCAAGATGCCATCCACGAATTTGCTGGGACATCTGAAGAACTGCGTGTTACTATTGCTAATACAGACCTAGCTCTGGCCCACGGAGATGTTGAGTGGGCTTTAAGCATGCTTCGGAATGTCACAGCTGAACAGACTTATTTCATAGAAGCCAAAGAAAAGATGGCAGATATATACCTGAAGCATAGAAAAGAGAAAATGTTATATATCACTTGTTATAGGTAAATGATTACCTTAGCCCATTATTTTTGATACATTTACCTTCTAAATCTCAAATTTACCTTTTACTTATAACTGCTTTATGGGTACTTTATAGATCCTTGCCTTCGGGTTCTCGCTTTCATGCCCTACGACCAACCACAATCCAGCCGAGTTATTCACTGTCCCTAAAACATGAAATGTAGTAATTGTGTGATCCCTTCAACCTGTGGCTGACTCTGATTTCTCAGTTCTCCTCCTCACTGGATGTTATTTTTAGACATAGTCTTCCTGTTTGGAAAGGGAAAAAGCAACAGTTACATATATTTTAATAACTTAAGAAAATTATATAATATAGTAACTATTCAGGAGCCAGATGGTCATGTTTAATTATTAATGTACTAGTTACAGTAAAAGGAAATTATGGCTTAGTATACACCACACTAAGGTGTGGGTTACAAATTTTCCTTGGTGAAAGGACAGTGGTTTTAAAAGTTACATTCTGATGCCCTTAGGAGTTACTGGGACACACAGCACCCCCCCACACACACACATGCACACACAGGTTGCTCTTATTCTTCTCCCTAAACAAGATCAACATACAAGCACACGCTGCACATAAGAGAAAATTAAAGTTTTTATCCCTTGAGAACATAGTAAAAGGCTGATGACTGAAGTCATCAAGCCAAGCCAAATTGGCTCATCTATGTTATATAAATATCAAAGCTCAGAAATCTCAGGTTCTCTGCAGGTGCTGAGTGATTCAAAGAAATTGAGCAGCAGCCCTGTATAGATGGATGAACTGGAACTCCTACATCATATTTTCTAGGATGTTTCCTAAAACTGAGCACTAACTGTGATCTCTAATGATGAAAGTATTTTCAAGTAGGCTTGCTTTGTTTGAATGCAGTACAATGCAGCAGTTAAAAGCATAAGTTTTTTGTTTGGAGCAGATCTGACACATTAGTTGTAGACCTAAACTCAGCATGAGCTATAAATTCAGAATAATAATTACTTTTCTTGTAGAATTTTTGACAATTAAATGAGATATTGTATGTTAAAGATTTAGCATCACATTATTATTGGATTAACTTTGGTATTTTGACCTTTAGTAGTTCAATTTTGCTGGTAAAAAATAACCAAGTATTGAAGTAGAAGATAGCATATATCTTTTAAGGTAACTCATTTCAGCACCTGATTAATGCCATGAATATCAGTGCTCAAGACACATAAGACAGTAAGTGGTCCCGCCCCCCACCCCCCTCCAGCCTGTCATTGTTTGGTACTTTTATTCCCACATCATTTCAAAATTAAACATAATAGGAAATATATGAGGTCCGTCCAAAAAGTATCTAGCCGTGTAATATGAAAAACAGAGACACTTATTGAAGAACATACAAGATACAAGGAATATTATAAATAGGACAATGATGCCTAGGTCCCCTTCAAGTTAGAGGTAGGCACCTTGGGACCTCACACAGTTCTCCCAGTCTCTGTTGGCTGCCCCGTCATATTCCTTAATCTCATCAATGGTCTGAAATGTCTTTCTTTTCAAAGGTGATTTTAGTTTTGAGAAATGCCAGAAGTCACAGGTCACCAAATCTGGGTTGTAGGGGTGCTGAGTCACCTGGATGATTTGATGGTTTACAAAAAGTCTCTTCACAAGACATGATGCATGAGTGGGCATGTTGTCATGATGAGATGCCCATCACCAGTTGCCCATAGCTGCGGCCTTCTGAATTATCTGAATAGTTTGTGTGGAGGAATATTCAAGCCTAACGCAAAATTTGATGCAGAGTCATTGCTCTGCTCAGTCATTTTAAATGCAGTGACCACACAGTACATAGTAGCTCACTCAACAGCATCTCCTGCTCCCACCGACCAGTAGAGTGAAGTCATCATTGTTCACGTATGCACATTTCAGCCCTCTCTCCTTGGCTGGTATGTTACATTGATGTCTCACAAACCATTCTCGTTATATTAGCAATGGTTGGACTTTTTCCTGACTGTGTATTTCTGGATAGAATTTATCCACTTTTGTGTACTCTGTTTCCTGCATTTCAGAAAATGCAAGGTTTAATGAAAAAATGAGTGATCTAGCATGAACAGTCTGGGTATGGGTATGGCTGTGTGTTTTCCCCACAATATTACACTGTTGGATATGTTGGAAGTAGTCTGAAGGGTATTGGCTCATTGAAATAAGCAAGCTTACCCTTTATTGTTTAGAAGATATTTGTATTCAATATATAAAATACAGTTGGTCTGATTTCCAGAGAAATTGCTGAAAGAATGCCCAGCCCTCGTTCTTTTCTTCTCCTTGGAGACGCATACATGAACATTCAAGAGGTAAGGTTTCTGATGCTACTGAACATTGGTTTTAAAAAAAATTGTGATTAGTATAACATTCTATTAAAAGGAATTGTTTTTTTAAAGAATGCTTACTTAGTGAAAGGAGACAACCATTACAATAAAAAAGTGTTTTTCTTTTCAAATTCAGATCCAAAATTCAACGCTGTCATTATTTAAAATATAGATAATATCAGAAGCAAGTTACGAGTCTCCTTTAAACAAAAGGGTGAAGAAAACTGTTGACTCTGATGGTGTTTCCTTTGAAGGAAGGCAGTCTTCTGACTACTTGGCTTTTATGAAGGTTGCCAGAAATGAAGAGTCCAGAAGCCATCTCTTAGATCTCACATTATTATTTATGAAGACAAGGGAGCAACTAATGGGGAGGTGGGGAGGGGTTATACTGATTACTTATACCTGTTCTAGCAACTATCATTTCTCTGAAATTATTAAGGTTTCTGCACTTAAATATGTGCTTTATCAGCCTTACTAAGTATTCCAAATGAAAAACTTAGCCACAGAAATGAAATGTTGCTGTCAGTGGGACCCAGCCGGGCTGGTTGTTCACTGCCTGCTTTTCTGTCTGTCAACATCAGCCCGAAGAGGCCATAGTAGCATATGAGCAAGCACTGAAGCAGAGCCCAACAGATGGAACGCTGGCAAGCAAAATTGGGAAGGCACTTGTGAAAACTCATAACTATTCAAAGGTAAGTACTCTGTACTTTAAAATCTGTCTGTTGGATCAAGTTTTTCAAACTTTGCTCTGTGAGAGGCCCTTAGCGAGTGCTGTTTGTATCTTGATGGTGGTAAATCTCCAATTCATGCCCACAAACTATAATTTGTGCTAGAGGCTTTCCAATGTCTCACATTCCTGCTCACTGCATTTTGCAAAGACTATTTGAACTAACGTTTACCTCAGGCTTCATCTCACACTTAAATTTTTATCACTAAATTTGTTATGATAAACTTTCTATTGTTAACATCTTTTCTGTTATTATGAAAACACATAATAGATATCCTTTCTGTTGAATGAGTTTTGTAAGCCATGTGCTTTGAGGGCCGGGTTTTCTTTTCCCCTAGTAGAGATACTTTTGCTCTAGTCCTGTTAACTATGAACATATATACAACAGCTAACAAAGTATCTGCATTCAATAAAGTTTATTAGCTTCTGGACTAAAACCAGAAAAAAATATTGCCAAGCACTGTTTTTCAGCTACTCATTCAAGAAATGCTAGTTGCCTTGTGTGATGTTTGATCTCTAAGAAAATGGCGTACTTAACTGGTAGTGCAGGTACATGCCTACGCTTCTCCTTGGTTATTTTCAATTACGTGTATATTTTAAATCCGTGTGTGAAGTACCTATGCTTGAATGCCATTCTCATTGCCCTTTTTTTCCTAACTAAAATGGGATTTTGTGTAGGCAATCACTTACTATGAAGCCGCGCTGAAAAGTGGACAACAGAATTATCTTTGCTATGACCTGGCCGAACTGTTACTAAAATTGAAATGGTATGACAAAGCAGAAAAGGTTCTTCAACATGCACTAGCTCACGAACCAGGTAGGACAGTCTTCCTGATTTGAAAAAAAATCTATACCTGATATATCCGATCAATTTTTTTAATATTATATAAGTGTATTTTTGTGTTCCCAGTATGTTATAGATGAAGTTGGTTATGTCATTGACCAGAATGTCACTCTACCAAAATAAGACACTTGAAAAATCTATAACAGATTTATGAAATAGTTAAGTGTATTATAGGTAGATACTTTACTTTCCAAAATAAGGGAAAGGAATGTTCTTTTAAACTGAAGCTATGACTACTGTTTAAACAAGTAAACACTTTCATAGGTTTTTTAAAAAGTTCACCATGAAAGAATATGATGTGTAAGACTCCGTTTCCTCCTGTGAATTCTGCTTGCCCTGTTCTCAAACTGTCTCCCTGGACGTAACCATTTTTGTGTTTTAATGTATATTTTATATATATGTAAATATATAAGTAATTAATATACATAATTTTCTTTTTCAAAATATATAATTCATCTGGTTCTGCAGTGTTTTCATACACAGTATGTCACAGGTAGTTTGATGTTAGGATATTCACACCACTCTATCTACTGGCATCATACTATGATACAACCCCATAAATTACTTACCTTCCCCCAGTTATTGCACATTGCGTTTGTTCTCAAATCTTTTGGTAGTATAAACCACAGTACAGTGAATGTTCTTGTATCTCATTTGTTGATACACACTTATATTTCTTAAGAGCAAGATGCTAAGTGAAACGGTATGTGCATTTAAAATCTAATTCGATACTATCAAATTGCCTTGTACAAATTTACTTTTTAAAGATGTTTATTTTTACTAAAATCTGGTACTTGCTCATTGTCGAAATTTAAAGATTAGAGAAGTGAATGAAAGTTGTGTCCTCTCCTACTCTCCAGAGAAAACTATGTTTAACAACTTGTGTATCATCCCAGCTGGCCTCCCTGCCCCCATCTCTCCTTATCTCTTTCTCACACACAATTACCTTCCACTCCTGTTCTACTAAAATGGGATCATATTACACCTACAGGTTTGTAGTACGCATTTTTTATTTAATAATTTTTATCCATTTTCGCAAATATAGCTCTTCTTTATTTTTTTAGCATAGGTATTCTATCATACATTGGCATCATAATTTATTTGGTGAATCTACTATTGATAGATATTTAAACTGAAGAAAAGTTGGCCCTGCCCAGTGTGGCTCAGTTGGTTGGGCTCCTCCTGCAAATGAAAGGTCGCAAGTTTGACTCTCAGGGTACATGCCTAGGTTGTGAGGTCTCCGTCTTCGGTCAGGGCATGTGTGAAAGGCAGCCCACCACTCTTTCTCTGTCTCTCTCTCTCTTTCCTTCCCTTCCCCTCTTTCTAAAATCAATAAGCATGCCCTCGAGTGAGGATAAAAAAATAAAAATAAAAAATAAATAAATTGAAGAAAAGTTGGAAATAATACTGAGACAAAATTCTTGTTTGTATACCACTGTGTACTTTCTGGAATTGAATCTTGCCACATTGTTCTTTTTAAGGGTATAACAGTCACAACATAATGTAAAATTAATTATAGAAAAAAACTTCTAATTTGCATTTTTGTTGACTAAGTTTAGGCATTATTTTATGTCTATAGATCACATTTTATTCTAGGAATTGTCTATTCATATCCTTTATCTTTAATTCTTTATCTGTTACTTATTGATCTAGTACCTATTATTCATGTTGCCAATGTTTTCTTCCATGTTTCCTTTGTCAAATAGAACATTTAATTTTCATACATAATACCGGCCAGTCTTTTCCTTTTTTGACTTCTGAATTCCTTGTCATGCTCAGAAAAGCTTTCCTGATCCTGATATTATAAAAACATTTCCTTATATTTTTGGAATTTTTGTACATATTTTTAATTTTTATAATGAAGAACTTGAATCCACATAACAATTCATACAAGCTATATAGTTTTCCAAATGGATAGCCAATTACTTCAGTTCCAGTTATTGAAATACCATATTTATCATATAATAAAGTTTTTTTATGTATGACTCTGATTCTTAGAATCTTTGCTTTGTTGCACTGAGTTATTTTCTTTCTTTTGCCAATACCATGTTCATTGTAGCTTTAAAATATGTTTGGATACATGATAAAGCAAGACCTCTCTAAATGTTCTGACATTTCCAAATTGATCTTTTAATTTAACTTGGATGAAGTTGGTGCTTAAATTCTACTAATTTTGAATGTATTCACTATATAAAGTGTTATTGGTTCCATAAAAATATTTGCAATGGTCTGTCAGGCTTTGCTTAAAACACTAAAGATGGCCTTAAATGTGGATTTTTGAAAAGGTTATAGAGAAGGAGAGACTCAAGTAGCATGTTTTACCTATATTGCATGTAAGTATATTATACTAATGTAATTTAAATACTTTCACCTAATAAGTGTTTGCTAAACATACTCTATGATGTATTTAAATGCTTTTGTGTGTGTTTCATTATATATTATTTCATGTATACTCTTATAAAATTTTGAGACAAATATAATTTTCCCCATTTTTAAATTAGGAATCAAAACTGAGTATTGCTGATGTACCCAGGTTCACCTAGCTGATGAATAGCACCTGGGATTTAATAAACACCTAAAGTTAGCATGTCTAAAACCACATTCCTAAAATGCTTCCCTGCATCTGTTGTCATGCAGCCTTGTTCACCTCAATAACTTCATCCTTCATTGCAGTTGATAAGAGCCAGAATCCTTGCCTTCACCCCATCCTTGGAATCTTCTTGACTCCACCTTCCAAATATATTCTGATTCTTACCATGTGTCACTGTTTCCACTGCCTTCACCCTTGTCCAAGCCACCATTATCCCTTAAGTGAGTTAGGACAGTAGCCTCCCAGTTGGTCTCCCTGTTCTCACCCTCACACCCCACACCCCTCGCCACAGCCTTTCTCAACCCAGCAGCGTCTTCAGGCCTTTTAAACCAGGAACATCCGATTATGTCTGCTCAAGCCCCTGTGTGTCCCATTTCCCTTGCAGTTAAACCAAAGACCGCACAGTGGGTTATGCAGCCCTTCACATGGGCTGCACTGGTCCTGGGACCTTTCCTTCTCCCTTGCTCTCTCCAGGGTTGTCGCCTCCTTGTTCCTTGAGCCACTGGAGAGCTTTTCTTACCTATTAATGAGCAATAGCAAAACCTGCCTCTCAGGTTGACATTTCAAAGAAATTGTTTATATAAAACCACTTCCAACAGATTGTGGCACAAACCATGTACTTGATAAATCGTGAAACAAACATATTTCTGTTAATTATCTAAGGTTCTGTTACTACACTTAGAGAGTATATTTAAATTGCACTTACCACATACCAGACTTTTAATTGCTTTGCATGTTAACTTATTTCTTACTTAATATATTTAAAGATTTTACAACAACCCTGTGAGATAGCTACTATAATCTTCCCTCTTCTCAGATGTAAAGGAGGCACAGAAGCATTAAGCGCCTTGTTCAGGTTAAATAGCTAGTAAATGAAATAGTGAAATTTGAAACTAGACTGGTTGGCATCACATCAGTGTTCTTAATGACTAGGCTTTATTGCTTATAAAGTGTTACTATTTTAAAAATAGCAGTTTCTTCTTCATTGCATGAAGCAACTATATCTTTTTTAATGACTTCAGTAAAAGAAATTTTTATATAACTTAAGAATGAAAGTTGAAATTATTAGCCGAGCTGTTACATTGTTATTTCTAAATATATGTCTAAGAAAAACCTCCAGTTGTTATCCAGTTCTCTAACATTTCTTTCAGCCAGTTTTTAATCCTATTGTTTTTTAATTTGGCCATTCTTCATTTAACTGACTAAAAAAATTTTAACTTTATTCACTATTTTTCAAAATCATTCTTTCTAAAGATCACTTTTAAAACTGGTAGAAAATGTAAATGTTTATTTAAAATTAATATTTTTCCCCAATGTTTTCAATTCTTTCACAGTAAATGAACTGTCAGCTCTCATGGAAGATGGACGTTCTCAAGTTCTTCTAGCAAAAGTTTATAGTAAAATGGAAAGACCTGATGATGCAATCACTTCTTTACAGCAGGTAAATGCGTTTGTTTGTGAGTGTGGTTGTGGGGTGGGAGATAGGTGCAGAAGGAAATGTGCCACGTCTAGGAGCAAAACAATCTCTTTTGACCCATCAGTCGCAGGAAATAAGTCAAAAGAGAAATAAGGTTTGAATGCCTATGGATTGTACTGTTTAAATATATTATTGCTAATTATTATAATAAATAGGGAAGTTGATATTTTTAATCCTGTTTTACACCTGAGGAGGTTTGTTTTAAAAGCTCACATGATTGGCGTCATAGGCAGGATTTGAACTCAGTTTTTTTTTTCTTGTATCTTCTTTAATTTCTTTCAATATTTTGTGGTTTTCATTGTAGGGATTTTACACACTTGTTATCTGAGGTATTCCCTAAGTAGCTGATGTTTTTACATGATTTTTCAACTTGTAGTTTGCTAATGGTCTTTTTAGAAATTAAATTTTATCTTAATTCACTTTCTGCATCCATCAGGATGGTCATGTGACTGCTTTTTTTTTCTGTTAATGTGATGTACTAAATTGATTGATTTTCAAATGTGAGGTCATCCCTATATTCCTGAAATATATGGGACTTTTTTGTAATTTTTAAACAATATTGCTTGAATTTAAAGATATTAGCTAATATTTTGTTCAAGATTTGTGGATCTATGTTCACCAGAGAAATCGGTCTATAAACTGATGCTATTTTAAAATCATTGGGATCTCAACACATCTCTGATGGAAGATATTTATTGATGGGTCCAACATCCATAGTAGATCTCAGACTGATCATTTTTAAATTTCTTATGTTAGTTTGGGTAGCTATATTTTTAACGTAATTTTTCACTTCATTAAATTGTCAAGTTTATTGACATATTTGTTCATTATATCTTATCTTTTGAATATCTGGAAATGCTGTAGAAATATCCTCTTTTGTAGTCCTAATATTGGTAATTTTATTTTCCTTCTATTTTTAATGATGAGTTATGCCAGGGCTTTATTATCATACTGTTTTCAAAGAACCAGCTTTTGCCTTTTCTGGCTTCATTAAATGTTTGCTTTTTACCTCATTTATTAGTTTGTTCACACTTTCTTTTGATTCGGTTTGCTGATCTTTTTCTAGAATATCAGTATGTTATTTAGGTAATAAATGGGCTGGGTTAGCTTTTATTCTTTTCTTATTCATTAAAAGTGTTATTTCTCTCCAAGCACTGCTTTTGCTACATTCCACAAGTTTATTATTACCCAGTTTATGATATTTCCTCATTTCTACTTTGATCACTTCTTTGACCCATGGGTTATTTAAAAGTTTAGTGTTCAATTTCCAGGCAGTTCCAATTTTCTTGTTACCTTTTCTATACTGATTTGTACTTTAATACCACTGTGGTCAAAGACATACTTTGAATGATTCAGGACTTTGAAATCTGGTAAATCTTGCTTTATACTCCTACATTTTAATCAATTATGGTAAAGGTTCCATGTGGGTTTGAAATAATGTGTTTCTGGCATTACTGAGTTCAACTCGTGTCTTGTAGGTCAAGTTTGTTAATTGATTTGCCCCACATCTTTTTGGAGCTTGAAGTAGAACATAGAGCATCTCATTATTTTTGCTTTCCAGAATACCACACTGTTTGCCATTTTTGACCCCATTTTAATGTACCCAGCAGAGTTCTGCATCCTTCAACTAATTTATCAAATGTTTTAATTTTGAACTTTAGCTAACATAAGTTTTTATATGAATAGTGACCTGTGTTTCAATGGCAATGTTCAGTAACATTTTTATTTTAGTTGTTAATGGATTTAACTTGGACTATTATATTTCTGTGATACCCATTTAAGCTTAAGATTCATTGAAGTATGTAATCTTCAACAGTGCTAATATCTTATCCATAATTGTTAGTGTGTTTTATCCCTATATTTTAATTACATGAGAGAATTGCACCTAACCCTTGATTGGCTCCCATTAGCTACAAGGGAAGGATAATTTTGGTAAATTTACACTTTTAAAACATTTAAGAAGTAAATTTGGCTTATTTTATTCCTTTACAAATAATAGTCCCAGCTGCCCTATTTTCATGAGCCTCTGTGTTATATCAGCAGACACATCAAGCAGCGCGAAAAAAAGGACAGTGTACCATGGCTAACCTACGCACACCAGATCTACTTAGTTAGAAGCTAACTTATAACTTATATATGTTATGATATGGAGATTATTCATCTTCAATAAAATCTGAAGGGCCATCCAGTTTTCCCAGCTGTAACATTCTGTGTATTCTGAGCTCCAGAAAGACATATCTTGAAATATAATTCTAACAGAAACTTACAAGTATAATCAAAGTTTTGACACTTAAATTCACTTACTTAGCACCTATTTATTGCACTTAATTTTCCACATCAGCAAATTTAGGAATTTCATCATAGTATTTTTGTGCAGCTGCTAAACTTTTAGGCAGTGACAGAATTCAGTAAATTTAGGGAAATCCCAGTCTTATTAATTTTATTTCCTCAAAATTTCAGTCTTCTGAAATAACTCCACATTTCTTCATCCCACTCTGCCATCTTTCCCACCTTATCTGTCACTCACTCTTATGTAGGTTCCTCAGTAGCCTCCTACCTGATCCCCATCCTCTTTCAATGCTGTTTTATTCCAGGCATTTCCCCGCAACACCATGGCGATCCTTCTAAACGGCAGACCGGATCTGTCACTCCTTTGCTTATAAACATGTAGTAGTAGCTTCCTGATGCATCTAGGACAAAACATAAACTATTTAACAGGCTTATCTGTTGTAATCTCTATCTTTCTAGCTATTTTTCCTTCTACTTCTTTAATCAACAGCAGTAACCCTTATAACTCCTAATGCCTGTACTCCATCCCATCTTTCTTTCTCCCAGATTCACTGCAATGTAAACCAGTCATTCTTCAAATCTCACCTGACTTCTGAGAGTATGTTTTGCTTCCAACCATGGCAACCAGTATTTTTAAGACATAAAACTCCTCATAATCTGTGATAATTATTTTATCTGTCTTTCTACTAAAATTCTAATTTCCATGAGTGTGGGCAAAGTCCCAGTAATTGCTTGCCTCAAAGTAGTTAATATTAGTTTTCTATGCTGTGTAACAAATGACCACAAATTTAGCTGATGAGAATAATACACATTTATTTTCCCAGTTTGTGTGGGCCAGGAATCTGGGCATGATTTAGCTCAGTCCTGTACCGATGTCAAGACAGTCAAGGTATGGCCTAGGCTAGGTTCTCATCTGGAGACTTTCAAGCTCACATAGGTTGTTCAAAGAGTTCATTTCCTCAAGGTTGTAAGATTTAGGGATCCAGCTTCTTGTTTGCTTCTTGTGGGCTGAAAACCACCCTTAGCTCTGAGAGGTTCCTCAGCTCTTTGCCTGCTGGGCCAGCCAATCTGGCCACTTCTTCAAAGCCATCAAGGGAGAAAGTCTGTAGCAAGGCAGTCTTATATATTGTAATCATGGGAGTAACATTCCTTCAGATTTGTCAAATTCTCTTGGTTACAAGCAAGCTACAGGTTCCACCTCACACAAAGAGAAGTGATTATCTAGGGAGGGAACACCAAGAGGGATCCATGTGAAAATCTGTCTACCGCATAGGTGCTCGAAATTTTTGTTGAATGACAAGTGAAATCATAGATTATTGTAATATCTTAATTGTAGGAAAAATTACTTTTTAGGAAACTATCTTTTTGTGAAAAAATCTCAATAAATTAAAAATAAAGAATGTATACATCATAAAACATTTAACAATTTTATGACTTTGTAAAGTTTTAATTAATAAGTATGGATTGTGTTTGTTTTTACTTCTTTCACTTAATATTCCCTTGTGTGGATTTTTCCAGCATGTCTATGTAGCTCCATCTTCATCATATAAAAAGTAACGTTCTATTCTGGTTTTAATGGTATATTTTATTTTGACGTTGTCTTCAGTAAGATATGTACATAATAAGGCTATTCAAGTACAAAGGAAAAATTAAAAAGGCTATGAAACTGTGTATATATAAACTTCATTCTACCCAAGGGCTTTAGGTAATTTACAAGAATATATATTTATAAAATAGGGAGGGGGAAATAAATGCATTGGCAATCAAGGTTAATATAGTTATTTTGCACATAATTAAATTAAATCTCTGATCTTTGTGGAAACCAAGGAAGAACATAGGGAATGGTATCAATTCTTCAAGAACATCTTATTCTATATGAAAATGTTTTTTAATGATTATTGTATATATGTACTTAACAGAAATTGAACATTATTTTATGAAATGTCTTTAAGAGAAAATGCAAAGATCCGTTGCTCAAAAAATTGTTTGTTTATTTACCTTTAAGAAAGTTGCAAAGCATCACTGTAAGTAAAAACATGTTTCTCTTGGAAGTTAAGCTAATGAGGCTCATATATTTAACTCTGTAGAGATTTAGTTGATGCAGAGATAAAACTCAAAAAATTTAAGGAAAGAATTGCTCATCCTTTAGACCTAGGGTGACCATGTAATTTATCATTCAAGCCAGAATATTTTTGAGAGGAAATGAAAGCAGAATTAGTAATTAAGTTGACACAACAGGTATAAAAGGTTATTGCCAGGTGGAGAAGTACAGTTATCCTATTTATAGCAATCGTTTTAGTTTTTTGACTTTGTGTTCAAGTACATGTGCATACATGCAAAACCATGCACACAGATATGTGCATATATACACATTGTATATATGTGTGAATATATGCATCATATGTATACACACACACTTTATAAACACAGTAACAGAACCAAAATAAAAACTTCGTGGAACAGTATTAACATTTACCACATGCTGTATACACTAATACTTTCTAATCCTTCCTTTTTCATTTCCAGAAGAGTGTATATTATTATTCCCTAAATTCATATTATGACCTGTGGTTCAAAAAAATACTCATCTTTAAACCATCTTCAGTGAATACCAGTTGTCAACCAACATTTTGACAGGGGTCTCAAAAAGGGCTCCCTGTGTGTAACATAATGTGTGGCAGATGGTGAACATTTACTCTTCATTACATGAATGCATGAGTGCATAAGTGAATGATTAGCTCAAAGTTAAATTTTGTTGTGCAGGCTTAAAGCATAGTAGTTCTCTCACTTATTAAGAGAAGGTCTCAGCGTGTCAGAAAACAGATGTGTGGGTGGAAAGGCTGATGTTCTTCTAATTTAGCAAACTCCTCTATGTTCTTACCCTGGGGAAGGCCCCTTCCTTCTTTCTGGGTATCTGTGCATAACACAGGACCATATATACACACACACTATCAATTAGCTGTTTTCCATTATTAGATATTTGAATTGTTTTCAATTTTTTTGTTTTTGTTTTACTATTGTTTCTTTCTTTTTACAACATATAACAGAATGTTTTTCTTTATAACAAATAACATGTTTCTTTTTTTTTTTCTAAGTAATTTCCTCAGTATTTTCCCAAGAGTGCAACAGCATTTTTTCCAAGTATTTGTTTTATGGTTGCATCTCATCCTTAGTGAGCTTCCTGTACATATCCTTATAACAGTGGGGAAAGACTCAGTAATTTTTAGTACTTCATTTGGAAAGTATGGTCATGGTGGCTCATTTGCAAATAATTGCATGTTTAAGACCTCAATTAAGACTTTCTTTGGATCAGGCTGTTAACTAGAGGGCCAGTAATGCTGAAATAAATCTGTAAAATTTATGCTATGTGCTCATTATTGAGAATTGTTTAATTTCTGTTTCTTTTTTAAAAGTTTTCTTTTTATCCTTATTTTCTTCTAGGCTCGAGAGTTACAAGCTCGGGTACTAAAACGTGTTCAGATGGAACAACCAGATGCAGTTCCTGCTCAGAAACACTTAGCAGCTGAAATTTGTGCAGAGATTGCAAAACATTCTGTTGCTCAGCGAGACTATGAAAAAGCAATTAAGTTTTATAGAGAAGCGCTTGTTCATTGTGAAACAGATAATAAGGTCAGTACCTTTATAAAATTTTAAGCACCTCTTATTCCAGATGTCAACTAATTTCCCCAAATGTGAAAGTCTTACCAGCTTATTAATAAAGATTTAAAAAGAAATACAATAAAAATACAAGTTGAAAATTAATATTGTTTCTATAAATTCTTTAAAATACTTGTATGATGCCTTAAATTAATAATGTTAGAATCTAAAAATTATTGTGAAATAAGTGATATAAAGTAAATCTGCATACTCTGATTTTTTCATGTTCATTTATGTTTTAATAATCACTTTAAAATAATTTCTATCTCAAATAAATAATCTGGTTGTAGATAATCAATTTAGCTTGCTAAATAGCTATTGTATGCCTGTTTTTCAATTGTTATTTGGTGTTGGATATGCAAAAATGACTACATTGAATCTCTTACCTCAAAGGGCACAGTGACAATAAATGACTAGTTATATAAACTAAAATGTTATTTCTCAGATGGATAATTGATAGGTGATTAAAATTTTTCTTGAAGATCTCTAATAAATAGCTGGATACTTAAATAAGTGATATAGAAGAAAAGGCAATCATATTCTAGAATTTAAAGTTTTAGGATTGAGCATTTTGAAATTAGTACAACTCTTTCAGATGTAGGGCAAAAATAACCTTTATTGAGGTATAACCAAACAGATAAGCATGTTCAATGATGGCTAAAGGACCCATAATTCTAGCTTTAAATATAAAGCGTGCCTTAGGAATTATCTGCTTCAAGCTTTTTATTTTTACAAATGAGAAAACAGGTTTTGAGAGGTAAGGGGGACTTGGCCCCATCATGGAAAAGCTTGGACTAGAATCTGATCTCCCGATTTAAGACCAGTGTTGTTTTCATAGGGCTTTGCGTGTCCCTACTTTTCAGGTAAGTTTCCACCTGCTTTTCCTTTTTCCCCATATAAAAGAAAATAAAGAGGAGCATGCCTATACTGTTCCTTCCGACCATGCTTGGCCTTTTTCTTCCAATGACTTTTGATCAACTAAAGTTTAATCTGTGTCCAGACATTTTCCTCAGTCACCATTTATTCCAGTTTCTCACTGATCTGGCTCTTTTTGTCTGTAGATGATGCTGGAGCTGGCACAGTTATACCTGGCACACGATGACCCCGACGCCTGCCTGCGTCACTGTGCTCTGCTTCTGCAGAGCGACCAGGACAATGAAGCTGCCACCACGGTTAGTGTGGGACTTCAGTGCTAACGAGGAGGCCGTGTTTTCCACTCCACAGGGGAGTTTCACATTTTAGCCCATGAAACTGACACGACATGAGAGGCCTGGCTCACACTGGCTTTTGGAAGAAATAACATTTTTAACATTTTTAGTGCATCCCCCCCCCCCAAAAAAAAAAACAAAGAATTTTTTTATTGTGTAGGAATGGTAAACTTATTTTTCTGCATAAGGCCTGACTTGCCATCATGGGCCTAGTTAATTTTTCTACATGCCTAAGAGGATTCTTGGTCAGGAGAAATTCATGTGGTAAAGCCATAATTTGCTAAAGAGTAACTTTTTAAGTACTTGGACATGCTGGACTAATTTATAAGTCTTAGTGGGTCTTTTGGAGTTACAGAAAAAAACTTCATATATTGAAGATGATGTTGTGCTTTATAAGATGTTGTGCTTTAAATAGAATTTCATTTTTCTTTCTCATTTTTGCTGGGGTTGGGCTATTTGTTAGCTTTCCCAACAGCTCTATGGCTGACAGTTTGTGAGGTTTAGTCAAGGTTATTACTGTAACTAAAAAGAAACAGAAGAAGTCTCCCTTTTAAAATATATAAGGGAAAATCTCATTAGGTCTTGCTTATTTGTAATTCCTTGAAATATTTAGAATTTTAGAGTGTTTTCTTTAAATCTTCTTATCATTTTAGCTAAGCCCAGTAAGGCATCTTTCTATGAGAGCACATATAGTGTGCAGTTTCCTTCAAATTTCTGTTTTAAAATAACCACTTGAAACATATTTTCTGCTAAAAATACAGTTTGCGAACAGGGTGTTCTATTTCACATGCTTGAGCATCTTCTGTTACCCTGATCTCAGTGCTAATCTGCGTGACATGAACTTGAATTTTAAATGGCTCCTTTTTATTAAACTTCCCTCCTCGTGTTTTTCAAATGTGTTTTCATGGTGCTAAATCTTGATAGGAGATATATGCTTTGTAAAATACATACCGCTATTTTAAGAACCAACTTTTACCTTCATAGATGATGGCAGATATCATGTTCAGGAAACAGAACTATGAACAAGCAGTGTTTCATTTACAACAACTTTTAGAACGCAAGCCAGGTAAATATTCATTGATTATATTTTTCTAATGCAATCAACCCCTTTTCTCCTCATTTTTGCTGTTAGGCTTCTTGGGAAAACTCCGATCCTGGTTGAATCCACGTCTGTACTTACTCTACACCTGCCCTGGACCATCTGATATGGCTACAGGGAAAATGCAACACCACTGATTGGTCTCACTTTAAATTATGACCACAGACCCCAAATGGGCCCTCAGATGCTACCTCGCAATCCTGCTGCGTTTCTCTAATGAAAACTCACTCCAGCTACTTTTTACACCTCCTCTTCTCTCCTCAAACCTCCAATACCCTTTCTCCTTTCTTGTCCTCATCTAACAACCTTGCCTCCTACTTCCCTGAGAAAATGTGGGCCCCTAAAAGAGAACACCTCCATCCTCCCATCACCATCTGCCCACACCCCAGCCACTGTCCTCCCCGGGTCTGCAGTTTCATCCACAGCCAGCTTCTCCCTGGGCTCATTGGACACCCACCGTCACCTCCTGTCGGGCTTTGCTCCTGCTCCCCCCTCTCTCCTGCACCATCATTTTTTCCCAGTCAGCACACAAACATGCTGAGACAGCTCCCCACTTTAAACACATCAATAAATAACAACTGACTCTTAACTCTTCATTTAATCTTTCCTCCCAGTTATTACTCCATTTCCCTGTTTTCCTTTACAGCAGATTTCCTCTGAAACAATTTCTGTAAGTACTGTCTCTGTCTTCTTCACTCTTGAACTCCAGTGAAGCTGCTTCTGCAGGGTGACGGGGGGCCTCCATGCTGCCAGACCTAGGGTTTAATTCTCAGCTCTCTGTTTACTTGACCTGTCATTGTATTTAGCATGGCCTTTCTGCCCCCCAACCCCTCGTGAAAGACTGTCTTCTGAGATGCGAGACTCATGTGGTTTTTCATCCCCTAGCTGTCCACTCTGTTCTACTGTCCTTTGTTAGGCCTGTCTTTTCTTTATGCACTTTAAATATCAAAGTGTTTTAGGCCTCAGTCTTTGAAACTTCTATCTTTTTAATACATTCATTCCTCTGGGTGACTTCATCTAAGCCCCTGCCTTTTTGTCCTCTGTGTGTGCTGATGTCTCCCAAATGTGTATCTCTAGTTCTGACTCAGTCAGGGGTGGGCAAAAGTAGGTTTACAGTTGTGAGTACACAAAAGAGTTTATTCTTGTATTATTATTTATTTATTTATTACTTTTTATTATTATTAACCTGCTTTTGCCCACCCCTGTTCACCACTGCCTATTTGCATTCCCACTCAGCTATCAGAAGGATCTCCAGTGGATCATGTCCAAAACAGAGTACCCGATCTTCAGAGTCCCTCCCAGTCCTATCCTTCTCCATTGCTCATCTCAGTAAATGGCATCACCATATACCTATGCACCAGGCCCCAAACCTTAGTTTCCTTTGGCTTATTTGTCTTTCATACACTGTGTCCATTCTGTCAACACGTGGCATCCCACCACTTTGTTCCTCCCCCATGGCTGCCACCCTGGTCTCAGCTCTCATTATCTCTCACGTCAGTTACTGCAGCATTCTTTCTGTTTCTAGTTCTTGCCTGCAAATAGTTTAGAAATACTTTCAGCTGAAAGTAGCACAGACTCACCCTTCCCCTTCCCCCAAAATACTTCTAATGGCCTAAATAACTGCAGCTTTTATTTTTCTCTTATATAAAAGAACTTTAACGAACTATAGAAATGATCCCTGAAAGTATGGACAAATACCATATGATCTCACCTTTAACAGGAACCTAAACAACAAAACAAACAATGTAACCAAAGACACTGAAATAGAAAACAGGCTGACAGTGACCAGAGGGGAGAGGGGAGGGAATTTCAGGGGATAAGGGGAAGGGTCTACAGGAACAAGTATAAAGGACGCATGGACAAAAAGTAGGGGGGCTGGAAATGGGAGGGAGGTGGGGAGGGCTGGGTGGGTGGGCTGGGATGGAAGTAAAAGACAGAAAACTGTGCTTGAACAACAATTAAAATAAAAAATAAATTTAAAATGAATTATGCAGGGAATGGCATAGTCTCATCAGGAGACCTAAGTTCTTCTTTTCCTTCTACCATCATGAGCCTGCCTTCTATGCTGTGTATCACATTGTGGTCCGAGACGACCACCGCAGCTCTGGGCCGTGCTGTTCCACAGCCTCGATGGGGATTGGGGGTTGGGGGTGGGCTAAAGGTTCAGTGAACCATCTGGTTTTTATTTTCTCTAAGAAACCCTTTCTAGAAATACTTCCATGGTTGCAAAAGAGGGTGGGAAATGTCATCTTTTAGCTAAACACAGTGCCACATGGAAACAAATCAGGACTCCAATAGTGAGGAAGAAAGGGATAGTGGATGTCAGGTAGGCAACAGCCCAAGCAGGGTGGTGCCTTGGGACTTTGCCGTTGCCGTTCCCTCTTCCTGGAATATGCTGCTCCCAAATGGTCACGTAGTAGCTACTCCATTTCATTCAGGACTCTGCTCCCATTGCCTCTTCCTGAGTGTGCCCTTCGCCATCCATCCTGTATCAGAAATGCCTTTTACTGTGTACTCCTTCCTTTTATCCTGTTTTTTTAATTATATTTTATTGATTATGCTATTACAGTTGTCCCATTTCCCCCCCTTCATTCCCCTCCACCCTGCATACCCCCTCCCACCCACATTCCCCCCTTTAGTTCATGACCATGTGTCATAAGTTCTTTAGCTTCTACATTTCCCACACTATTCTTGCCCTCCCCATGTCTATTTTCTACCTACCATCTATGCTACTTGTTCTATGTACCTTGTCCCCCTCTCTCCTCTTCCCATTCCCCTATTGCTAACCCTCCATGTGATCTCCATTTCTTTGTTTCTGCTCCTGTTGTAGTAGTTTGCTTAGTTGGCTTTTGTTTTAGGTCTGGTTGTTAATACCTGTGAGTTTGCTGTCTTTTTACTGTTCATATTTTTTATCTTCTTTTTTCTTAGTTAAGTCTCTTTAACATTTCATATAATAAGGGCTTGGTGATGATGAACTCCTTTAACTTGACCTTATCTGAGAAGCACTTTATCTTCCCTTCCATTCTAAATGACAGCTTTGCTGGATAGAGCAATCTTGGATGTAGGTCTTTGATTTTCATGACTTGGAATACCTCTTTCCAGCCTCTTCTTGCCTATAAGGTCTCTTTTGAGAAATCCACTGACAGTCTGATTGGAACTCCTTTGTAGGTGACTGTCCCCTTGTCCCTTGCTGCTTCTAGAATTCTCTCCTTCATTTTAATCTTGGGTAATGTAATTATAATGTGCCTTGGTGTGTTCCTCCTTGGGTCCAACTTCTTTGGGACTCTCTGAGCTTCCTGGACTTCCTGGAAGACT